>OY856413.1:57838100-58088100 GCA_963693085.1 Alisma plantago-aquatica | reverse complement strand
TGATGCTCAGATCTGTCGTATTTCCTATTTATCCAACAAGGTCTCCATGTATGTACTTTGTAATTATCTTCTCTCTGTAAGTTGTAAGTGATTGCGCCAATATGTATTTCGCCAGGCAATGTGGGTAGGGAGATGCCAATTGCATATTAACATCGTCTATGTCACTTGAGATGTAGAACGCTGTGAGGTATTCAATCCTAAAGGTCTTTGTTTATTACATAGGTAATAGCAGCAGTGCCTTTGGAATGATGGTCGTTGGGTAGTGTGAGTCCATAGAAAAACAATCCATGTTATCTGAAACTGCGACCACGTTAATGTTAGATAAATGATTACTGTAGCTAGTTACTGTAACAAATGACAAAGAAGTTTTATCTCATATTGCTCACTCTTAGAATTTTTATGGTCCTCATATGTAGGATCACATGGGGCACTAGTGTTCAAAGGAGTCCTAGGAGGGAGGTATGCTCACCTCCTTGGTGGGTGGGGTTACCACATCAGAACGCACGCACGTGCGCGCGCCACACCATGCTCGGGCTCGGGCTCAGACTTGTGGAGAATGTCTTGGTCTTCTTTTTGTACTAGGATACGACTAAGTAATTAATTACTCGTGTAATTAATTGTTTCTTTCTTATTCAGATTTCTTAATCCTAATCAGAAAGTGTTTCTCTTTTGCGGATTATTCCGTATTGTGTACAAGAGCAACCAAGTGTTTGCGTCTCACTGAGAATAGGATTAGGGACGTGTGTGGCTATATATACGCCTCCGGTCATTAGGGTTAAACACACAACAAACAGTCTTCTGCCGCCGTGTGTTTGGAGAGCCCTAATCCAGAGCGAGTGCCTTTCGTTCCTCGAGCCGTTTCATGGAGTTATTCTCCTGTGCGAAGCACAACTTCTTCTTCCCGTCACCGAGACGCAGCTGTCAGGCGGTAGTTCCTGCGGTTGCTGTGCTGCACTGGTAGCAGTGCAACGTCATTACGTCGAGCGCGAGCAAGACGTGCATATTCCAAGTTCGTACCGGATCGAGACTGAGAGAACGGTGTCTATCTCTGAGGATTGTCGGGCACTGATTTCTTTAAGTATCACGTTTGTTTTTCGACGAACGATCTGGTTTGCGAATCTAACTCCTTTATTTCTGTTCTCCTGCTTTGTTTGAACTTCGTTTCTTATTTTGGATCTGCCTGAAACTGTTAATTATATTGCACCTGTCGCTGTTGAATGAACGCCATTAATAAATATTAACAACATTTAATGTGTATGACATTCATGCTTCTTTTCCGCTTCTAGAATCACTCGTTTATTTCTACCTGTCTATTACCATTGAACGGTATGGTTGGTCTACATCAATCACGAAAGCAACAATCACACTGCTTGTCCTTTGTCAGAATTCCAGTTGATCGGTGTACCAAGAAGATGCTGCTCTTATTGGCCCTCATAGCATGGTCGCTCCAGTGTATATCATGGACTGGTAAATTCTTGCATGAATCTCCTTACCATCTCATACTGTGAGCTTCTCCTCGTGTAATTCTTATTAATTTTACATAGATATATATGATCACAGTCTCCTTCAATTTCTAGGAAGCTCCTTTTTGCCCTTCTTTAATATCACCTGTGCGGTTTTTTTTTAAGCCAGGGGGTAATCTATTCATCCCATCCCCTCCTATTAACCTGTGCGGTTTCATTAGGTAATTTAGAATTTCCGTAGTGTGTATAGTCATGTCTAATTACTGATAAATGATATATTATTAATTTAAGACATGTATAAATGCATAAATATGTATGAGTTCTAACTCACACCAGATTTGTGGTTGAAATATTTATAATTACATATACTTGCTATTTTAAATATTTACATATGTAGAATCTTGTTGACACCCTCTTTAGCTACTCCACGTTGTATATGTTATCTCTTTCTTCATCTGTGACAAAGTCTTTGCTATCTACTATCCAGCAACTCTAATACCACGGTGCAAATGTCATACATTCAAAAATATTATTTCCCTAGCGAATAATTTTAGTAACTGGATCACAAATTGTGTTTATTTTTCTATAAAATTACAAAAGCAATACATTGTGTAGATAAAACTGAGTGTCTTCCAAATTGATATTCAACTAGGTGTTCTAGATCTTTTGTGTGGAAACTGATAGTGATCTAAAATTGTAGTAGCTAAAGCACCCATTAGATTCATAATGATTATTCATTTCTTACAAAATATGACCACTCCGATTTCTTATGATATAATACCCGTATGCCTCTTAAAAACTTGGTATTGCAAATAGGAATTCATATAGGAACAACATGAGAGGAATTATTGTATTTTACATTCCTTATGTCCTATAATACGTAACTGTCTCACTCTGTAAACTCCTTATAATGAAAACCACACAAAATCTATCATGATAACATCTTTATTGACGTTCTGATTCCTCACCTATTTTGTAGTGTTGTGCACACATGATTATAAAACTAAGTGATGCTCTGAAGGAGCACTAATCCAAAGAACTCCACCCAAAACACCTATTATTTTCCGTCAACATAACTTTACTACTCATACTAAAAGTTACTTACTTTCTCAAATGACTCACATAGTACCATATATATATACACACATATACATACATACATACATATATATATATATATATATATATATATATATATATATATATATATATCATAATTAAAGGTGCATTTGAGAGAGATATACGTTCTATTAGTATACTTGTGACTTAGGTTCTATCAAAGAAACTATGAGTTAGTCGATAAAAAAATGTTCACTCATCATGGTATGGTTAATGAACAATCAGTTTTTGGTCGCATCGCTAAAAAACTATACCATATGGATCCACTAAATCATTTCATTTGATTATATATTAACTGTGATTCATACAACTATATATTTATGGTACCCTATTGATATAAAGCTTGATATTCATGACATCTAAGAGACACACACATCAACATATGTCTCTCCTTTTTTTATATATATAAATATTGATGATGCAAAATGCTAGAGATATTCTTATGGTGTTTACTAAAATGCCCTAAAAAAGAAGGAACACTGTATTCCACAATAGAAAGTATAAATAATATTATGTACATACTCAGTGAGAGCAAATCATATATGTGCGCACTGTGATCTCCTAAAATATTTGTAGGTGTTATAATGTAGTAATCTACAAACAAAACTTCTAACAAACTTGAAGTGGATGGTGATTACAACAATTTGGGTTTCTTAGGTGTTTCCACTATTGAAAGACAACTAATCATGTTGAATTTGTTAGTGATTTCAATTCTAGGAAGAAACAGACTTTCTATACAATAACGTGAAGTTTTTAACTCAAATAAGAAAAAGTTACAAAGATAACAATAAAGTTGAATGAACCTACACAAGTTCACATACATATACCTATATGTAGATCACGACTTGACAAATGTTATATATCTAAAATGTCATCTATATGTTTTTTTTGTTTTGAAGTACATAACTATACTATGAACTATTTATATCATATATAATATTCTATATTGTACATTCATATTTTTATCACCATTAAGACGCACATAGTAAATTCAAAGACCATTGTAGAAATGTAATCTGATCATATTCCATAATCAAGTTTTAGGAAAAATATATCTTATTTCATTGAAATTTAATATGTTTGAAAAGTTGTTTCCTTTTTAAGAGACATATATTAGAAAATATGATAGAGGGGGATATAATCGTAATTGTGTGTCCACAAAAAAATAAAAATATAAATTTGAGGAAATGACCACATTATCCATGAAAGCATTAATATATATGAGTAACCAAACTGATTGAAGTTTGAAAAACATTTTAGGAAAGTTAATACTTATTTTTCTATTATACTTATATGATGAAACTAATTATAGAGTTAATATATAAATTATAGAAGAAAACTAGATGATGAATGAGGTTACCATGTGGTGATCCAATTTGGACATGATGTAGAATACTCAATGTCATCACATTGATCACCTTCAATTGAATAAATATTGATAGATGATTAGGTCCTTTCAAGAAACTCAAATCCTATTTAGTTCACATAAACATCTCATTATTATGTTTCAGCAATACTTAAACATGGACATAACCCAAAACATTAAAAAAACATCTAAGTAGTCTATACAATAAGTAGAAGAATGTCTAGAGAAGAGTATGTAATAAAAATACAAATCAAGCAATTTATAGCTCAAGTGGATAGTTTGTATGTTTTCAGGCTAAAAGAGGTTATAATAACCTAACATGGGAATGTTGACATTAGCGATGACTTCTTCTCTGTGTTAGAATGAATTGTCCAAATACATTTGCGCTAAACAAGAACTACAAGCTTGTACATGAGAACAATTATCATTTACGATAAAGTCAACGTTCCAACATATGAAAAAGATATCAATAATCAATTAACATCTAGAACATGGAAACCAAAACATCCCGATTTATCAGGTATACTTTGAAGAATAGCATAAATCAGTAGGAAATACCATTGTGGCACAATATAAGGTGGGGTATACATTGGATTAAAAGCTATATAATTGTCACAAATATAGTGCAGTGTTACATGGCTTAATAAAAAAATTCCACATACTATACTCATAAGTATTGTGTTAAATTCACTCTTTCTACCACACTCATTTATTACAACAAATCATATTATTATCTGATAGTAATAAACATCCATCTAACGAAATGTATTTAGTTGTGGTTAAGTATACTCAACTATATAGTTTTCTAACAATTTGGTTAATAAAAGAAAGATATAGGCAAAATATAACCCGACCTATAAGTTCACAACCAATGATTCAAATAATCCACATTGACTTTTTCACATCTACTTTGGTTACAAATAATTCAGATAATTTGTTTTTCCTAAGGACATTTCAAAGTAGTAAAGAGTGAATTCTGAAACAAGTAAATGATAAGACAAAGAGTTCTTTCACATCATTGGAGTTCTCAAATTGTGATTTGGACAGTCTCCAAGAGTAATTATGAAAGAAACAAAATAGAAATTCTAATAAAAAATAACTTGATATGGACATAGAAAATCTTTGTGAGATGAGTTCTAATAATGTTAATTATTACATAAAAAAACCATTTTCTATAGTTAATCTAAATATTTAATTTTCTATATTAGTAAATATTGGTTTGGTAATATGTGATGAAAAGAGGTAACATAACTGCTTTTCCATGTCAAAAGAAACATAATTATAAATTAGTGAAGTGAAGTAGAAAGTTGTGTCATTATTTGTTAGTTTCTATTGTATTTCCTTACAAGGCTTGTATCATACTCTTTACTGTAGGAACCATTTTCTAGTCATTATACATCAAGAGATAAATGATTGTATATGGATTAAACACCTGTAACATACTGAATCTCAGGGTCTTCCCTGCAATTTACCCACTTTTGAGCTTTTCTTGGCCTTCTAGTCCATTTGGACCTTTTTCATAAATTTCCCTTGTTTTATATTCTTTTTGGACCCTTGTGCAATTTGAGCACAATTCAATGTTTAAAATTATCTTTTTCCCTCATTTATGTTAATGAAGGGGTGTTTGCACAAATAACCCAATTAAGGAGATAAGTGAAGGATAATAATGTAATTTGGTCATTAAGGATGGATATAAGTAGATAATATTAATTTGGAGCTTTTTGGATAAATATATTAGTAATAATGTGCATTTGAATTAATTATGAGTATATTAACCTCTTTAATTTCTCTCTCCTCTTAAGTGGATAGAATATGTGAAAATGGGACAATATGGTGAGTTATTTCTCTTGAAATAATTAGGAGATTATTGCCTCGAAATATTACTCCCATATTTCAATTAATTAGTTTTCCATATTATTTCACCTCTTTTAATATATTAATACATGTAATGATGGACAACATATGAGTTATGAGCCTTAGTGAGCTTAAATACGAAATCTAATTATATAGCATGATGCTACACTTTAATGTGAACATGTGGTTAAAATTTGGTGGCTTTTAGACTTCGTTTGACCCTTCAAATCCATTTTATGAGCTTTTAATAAAGTATAACTATGAATTTTAATCGATTTCTTTGATATCGAATTGTCACACTATTGTTCGGTTATTTTTAGCTGTCACGCGTTACCAGCCTGTTGCGAGTTATGTGGACCATCGATCTATGATCTGACGGTGGACCCTTTGTCCCCTACCTCCGACCAGCTGAACAGGTGCGGCGCCCCAGCTCCTCGGGGCCGTTCTCCCTCTCCTCTCCACCTTTGTGCGTGATTCCAAGCCCTTTGGCTTCGTCTCCCTCCGCCGGTTCGAATGAACCCTTACTCACCGCCGCCCCCTCACCTAGCGTAAAACACCCAACCTGGGCCGCCTCCTCCTCTCCGCTAAGGAGTTGCAGAGCGAGCTCCGACCCTCCTCACGCCTATATAAGACTGTAGAAAGGACCTCCGAGCTGGTAGCTTTCTTCCTCCTCCTCCAATTTCACCTCTACTTGCCCGATACTCCCCAACTTACTTAGTCTTATTCTTCGGCGAACTCGACCTGCTGCTTGCACCTCCGACCACTTCAGACCAATTACCTCCTGGGTGAGCATCCTCGACCCCCCCTTTTCCTTTTCGCTTCTTTGTTTCGCCTCGCGATGCCCCTGAACGTTGGGTCCTGTAAGATCGCCGTCGAGCTCCGCCGTCACCTAGCCATCTCGTACTGCTGTGCTCCTCCGCCCGCACAGAGGGGAGGGTTTGATCCGTTTTTCCTCTGCGAATTCGATGGAGTGCCCAACTTCGACCTTTCTCCTCATTTTCACGCTTTTGGTTTGGTTTTTGTTTCCTCTGCTCTCTGGCTATTTTCGGCGAGTCAGTGCGCTCCTGAGGTTCCCGCCTTGTGGCGAGGATTCCTTCGGCTCCTCCAGGTCTCAATGGACCCATTCACATTGTTCCTTGGTTGAGCTTTGGTCTGATGAGGCGAGGCAACGCTAGAGTTGAAGCTCCAAGAAATGCTGCTCACGCCATGGCCTGGCTGAGAAAGAAGCCAGGTCAGTAAATGACCAAGGCAACCCTCGCCCCTCTGACCAGCCAACTTTGCAATACATGGGTAATCTCATATTTTCACCTTGAGTTATATTTCCTGTTTGCAAGGTTTCATTACATGCAAATGACCATACAACCTTTGCTGCTTAATTAAATTGATTTGACGAGAAGGGATATTTTGGTCATTTCACCCGTTATTTATATCGAATTGTATTTTGATTTAAATAACTGTCACGCTATGGTTTTCTTGCATTCTGATTGGCCGATTTTACTTAATTCATAGTAAATCGATCCATGGTCAGAAAAATGCAAATAAATAGTCGATGGAAATGATTTTTAATGTAGAATTCGATTTTGGAGTTCTTGAGTCATGATTTGGATTCCTTTTTCGAAGTTTGCTTTGGATGCCTTTTTTAAGTGTATAAAATGTTCTAAAATACGTAAGTAATTCATTTTAACTCCAAATTGTAAAATAAAATATGTTTTATTAAACAGGAGAATATGAATAATCATTTGGTTAAGGTTTTGAGTCACAAATCGAGTTTTGGTTTTGAAGGTAGAAAATTAGGGTTTTTCCTATGCTTTATGTCTTTATATATATTAATACATGTGTAATAATGTAACTAGGGAAATATGGAATTGGATGCAATCAGATTGGTGAATATGATGGTAATTAATTAAAACATGTATGTGCACCCTATTTTGTATGTGGCTCCTATGTATGTGAATCATGAATCCTATCAAAGATGAATGTGAATGTTTATTGTATAAACTACCTATCCTTCAGTTGGGTCTTTTCCAACCCCACAATCATTATTGTGCTAGCCTTGTTATCCTTCTAATTGCATTTATTGGCTCTTTACTTATTTTATGCTTCTAATGCCATTGTGGTTCATTCATTTGAATTATGTGAATCTTGCTACTACATATGTTGCCTCATTTACTTGGAAATGCTTAATCTTGCTATTGCCAATGTTGGCTCATCCTTTTGAAATACTTGGAAACATTGTATAATATTTTTGCTTTGTTGGCTCCTTTATTTCTTGGAGTTCATGGATATTGTTGTTGCCTATGATGACCTATTTATTTATTTCTTGGGTTTTATTCCCAATGCTATGTTGCAATCTTGTTATACTTTTCACTCTACTGCCAAGTGAATGTTTATGCATGATATAGTTATTGTCCAATTGACAATGTAGTGTACATGAGTACAAACCACCCACAGGGCACTGGGGTTTTAGTCCCCCTGCCGGGCACTGGGGTTTTAGTCCCCCTACCATTTTATATATTAGGCACTGGGGTTTTAGTCCCCCTGCCACTTTTTAGGCACTGGGGTTTTAGTCCCCCTGCCATTGGTGAGGTCCGGTAGGTGCCTCACCCTACATTGAGATGATTTTGATTCATAATTTATATTCATGCAAAGGTGATATTTGTTGATATTTAAATGTGACAGTTTTCTAAAATCTTATTTACTCATTTGCCTCTCACTTCTTGAAATTCCTTAGTGGAATGTTTTGTTATGAAATGCTTAGCTTTATGATTGTCCTTTATCCTATTATTGACACATACCTTTTATCTTTCTCTTGCTGGATGACCCCAACCATCTAGGCTAGGATCAGAGTGCGCAGTGGAAGCTTGGTGAACCTAAGGCTAAGGATAGGACAAGAAGAAAAGGAATATATAGCTTGCATGATCATAGTTGCTTTTATGTTATAAGTTGTTTTGTTTGGAGACAATGTTGTATTAGTCTAAGTCTTCCTCTACCTAGATCCTATGCTTTTATAAAGTTGTACTCCCATTTGGGAAATTTTTATAATGTACTCTTTATACATTTTGAATAAAGTCAAGTTTTATTTCTTCTGCTGCCACACAACTGGTGTTTTTGTTTATCATGTTTAATAGTAGAGACTTGGTCTTTACAGCATGGTATCAGAGCATCAAGGTAGTCAGATTCTTGACTAATTCAAATGGTCTCCCTAGCCTATATAATTTCCCTTTAGTTAGTTTTTCACCTTAGAGTTGACCTAGCATGAAAGTTTGATTTAATATCATAACAATAATTAATTAAAAGTAAATTTTGTCAACTTTTTGGTGAATTGTCTATTGTGAAGCTACTAGAGCAAGAAGTTGAAAGTGATGGTGTCTAGAAAGGGTCAGAGCTTGGGGGCTGGAAATATTTTCCTCCGCCCCACTAGCTTGGTAACGAGGACTCCTAAGCTCATATGACCTGGCCTGGCCTGATTTGATACAGACAGCTCGAAATAGTCTATCTTTGGGCATGTTGCCTAATTGTTGAATACCTTAGGAAAACCATAAGTGATGATTTGATCTCTTACACAAAAATCATCCTTAAATACCTTATAATCCTATGCTTAGATTTTAGTGTACCCTATGTTACACCCTGAAGCTTGGTTAATAAATCCTTTTAGTGTTGAGTTTTATGTACCCTTTTACCCATAGCTTAGTTTGACTTAGTTTGACCCTTTTAAGGAGTAGAGCGAGGGTAATGGTGTTAGTACCCTATTTGGTTTTGCAAAGCTGATTTCAAGGACGAAATCCCTTTTTAAGGGGATGGAATCCTAATTAAAAGAAAAATCAAATACCTTTAGAGTTAGAAACCCTATCTATGTGGACATATGTACATAATAACTTATGTGAACAAGAATTTACCAAACCCATTATACTTGTAATTCAACTTGTTTGTTTATACATACATGAATATGTAGTAAATCATATAGAGATAATTCATATGCTTGAACCCTAATATAGGCTTGATTCACATAATAATGAATTACTAATTTGTGAATATACATAACGTTGACTATGCCACCCTAATGGTAAAATGTGTATGGATAATGCACCCTAAGTATGCTTTAACATGTAATGATCATGTTGACCTAAACCCTAATATGTAATCTTATAGCCTTGACAACATATACATATATATACCCTTAATGCCTTTCATGATACATTAGTGACATTAGGTGTCATCATCACATAATATACCTTAATGCATATAAATGGATTATAGTCACTAAGTTATCAATATATATAAGGTATATCACCTTGTTCTCTAATGAACACCTCATCATAACTTGATATACTAATTAATTCATTAATATTTAATGGGTTACATCCTATTCACTAAAATGCATATAATGACTCAGACATGATAATGAATAATTGGATTCACATAAATATTCATAAATGCCTAATGTGTATTAAAATATGTATAATTTATAATATGAAGTGTAATGAAAGAAAATGATTAATGATGTCATTAATATGAGTATGAAAGATGATATGACAATGTGCAATATGAACATTATTTGGAATCATTATAAGTTTAATAACTTGTTGGATAATACTAAGTTTTTCTACAAAATAATTTGTGATAATTCTATATGATAGTTTTAAGAGGATAATGGAAAATGAATTCATGTTATTAAGGTTTTTGACCTAATACATTAATTAATGTTGAAATGGCTTAGTAAACCCTAATTGGCTTAAAACCCTTGATGAGGGAAATACACATGATATAATGTTGAAATGTAATTGTTTTGAATAAAATGTGGCACAAGTGATAGTATAATAAATATGATGTCTCTCCATGATGAAGATTATGTTAAAAAGGCAAAAATGTTAAGTTGAGTTTGATAAAAGGTTATAGGTTTTGTGGAAACCTTAGTAACACCCGACTTATGTAGATTTTGTGTTGTACTCTAGATTAAGGGTTATAACCTAGTGTTTAAGGTTGGGAAGTTGCACACCCACCCTCTCTTTCCTCTTGCTGTGATTTCGGGGACAAAATCCTCTTTAAGGGGTGGTGTGCTGTAACATATTGAATCTCAGGGTCTTCCCTGCAATTTACCCACTTTTGAGCTTTTCTTGGCCTTCTAGTCCATTTGGACCTTTTTCATAAATTTCCCTTGTTTTATATTCTTTTTGGACCCTTGTGCAATTTGAGCACAATTCAATGTTTAAAATTTTCTTTTTCCCTCATTTATGTTAATGAAGGGGTGTCTGCACAAATAACCCAATTAAGGAGATAAGTGAAGGATAATAATGTAATTTGGTCATTAAGGATGGATATAAGTAGATAATATTAATTTGGAGCTTTTTGGATAAATATATTAGTAATAATGTGCATTTGAATTAATTATGAGTATATTAACCTCTTTAATTTCTCTCTCCTCTTAAGTGGATAGAATATGTGAAAATGGGATAATATGGTGAGTTATTTCTCTTGAAATAATTAGGAGATTATTGCCTCGAAATATTACTCCCATATTTCAATTAATTAGTTTTCCATATTATTTCACCTCTTTTAATATATTAATACATGTAATGATGGACAACATATGAGTTATGAGCCTTAGTGAGCTTAAATACGAAATCTAATTATATAGCATGATGCTACACTTTAATGTGAACATGTGGTTAAAATTTGGTGGCTTTTGGACTTCGTTTGACCCTTCAAATCCATTTTATGAGCTTTTAATAAAGTATAACTATGAATTTTAATCGATTTCTTTGATATCGAATTGTCACACTATTGTTTGGTTATTTTTCGCTGTCACGCATTACCATCCTGTTGCGAGTTATGTGGACCATCGATCTGTGATCTGACGGTGGACCCTTTCCCCCTACCTCCGACCAGCTGAACAGGTGCGGCGCCCCAGCTCCTCGGGGCCGTTCTCCCTCTCCTCTCCACCTTTGTGTGTGATTCCAAGCCCTTTGGCTTCGTCTCCCTCCACCGGTTCGAATGACCCCTTACTCACCGCCGCCCCCTCACCTAGTGCAAAATGACCAACATGGGCCACCTCCTCCTCTCCACCAAGGAGTTGCAGAGCGAGCTCCGACCCTCCTCACGCCTATATAAGACTGTAGAAAGGACCTCCGAGCTGCTAGCTTTCTTCCTCCTCCTCCAATTTCACCTCTACTTGCCCGATACTCGCCAACCTACTCAGTCTTCTTCTCCGGTGACCTCAATCTATTGCTTACACCTCTGACCACTTCTGACCGATTGCCTCCTGGGTGAGCATACTCGACCCCCCCCCCCCCCTTTTCCTTTTCGCTTCTTTGTTTCGCCTCGTGATGCCCTCGAACGTTGGGTCTTGTAAGCTCGTCGTCGAGCTCCACCGTCACCTAGCCATCTCGTGCTGCTGTGCTCCTCCGCCCGCACGGAGGGGAGGGTTTGATCTGTTTTTCCTCTGCGAATTCGATGGAGTGCCCAGCTTCGACCTTTTTCCTCGTTTTCACGCTTTTGGTTTGGTTTTCATTTCCTCTGCTCTCTGGCTGTTTTCGGCGAGTCAGTGCGCTCCTGAGGTTCCCGCCTTGTGGCGAGGATTCCTTCGGCTCCGCCAGGTCTCAATGGACCCATTCACATCGTTCCTTGGTTGAGCTTTGGTCTGATGAGGCGAGGAAGCGCTAGAGTCGAAGCTCCAGGAAATGTTGCTCGCGCCATGGCCTGGCAGAGGAAGAAGCCAGGTCAGTAAATGACCAAGGCAACCCTCGCCCCTCTGACCAGCCAACTTTGCAATACAGGGGCAATCTCATATTTTCACCTTGGGTTATGTTTCCCGTTTGCAAGGTTTCGTTACATGCAAATGACCATACAGCCCTCGCTGTTTAATTAAATTGATTTGACAAGAAGGGTTATTTTGGTCATTTCACCCGTTATTTACATCGAATTGTATTTTGATTTAAATAACTGTCACGATATGGTTTTCTTGCATTCTGATTAGTCGATTTTACTTAATTCATAGTAAATCGATCCATGGTCAGAAAAATGCAAATAAATAGTCGATGGAAAGAATTTTTAATGTAGAATTCGATTTTGGAGTTCTTGAGTCATGATTTGGATTCATTTTTCGAAGTTTGCTTTGGATGCCTTTTTAAGTGTATAAAATGTTCTAAAATACATAAGATATTCATTTTAACTCCAAATTGTAAAATAAAATATGTTTTATTAAACAGGAGAATATGAATAATCGTTTGGTCAAGGTTTTGAGTCACAAATCGAGTTTTGGTTTTGAAGGTAGAAAATTAAGGTTTTTCCTATGCTTTATGTCTTTATATATATTAATACATGTGTAATAATGTAACTAGGGAAATATGGAATTGGATGCAATCAGATTGGTGAATATGATGGTAATTAATTAAAACAAGTATGTGCACTCTATTTTGTATGTGGCTCCTATGTATGTGAATCATGAATCCTATCAAAGATGAATGTGAATGTTTATTGTGCAAACTACCTATCCTTTAGTTGGGTCTTTTCCAACCCCACAATCATTATTGTGCTAGCCTTGTTATCCTTCTAATTGCATTTATTGGCTATTTACTTATTTTATGCTTCTAATGCCATTGTGGTTCATTCATTTGAATTATGTGAATCTTGCTACTACATATGTTGCCTCATTTACTTGGAAATGCTTAATCTTGCTATTGCCAATGTTGGCTCATCCTTTTGAAATACTTGGAAACATTGTATAATGTTGTTGCTTTGTTGGCTCCTTTATTTCTTGGAGTTCATGGATATTGTTGTTGCCTATGATGGCCTATTTATTTATTTCTTGGGTTTTATTCCCAATGCTATGCTGCAATCTTGTTATACTTTTCACTCTACTTCCAAGTGAATGTTTATGCATGATGTAGTTATTGGCCAATTGACAATGTAGTGTACATGAGTACAAACCTCCCACAGGGCACTGGGGTTTTAGTCCCCCTACCGGGCACTGGGGTTTTAGTCCCCTGCCATTTTATATATTAGGCACTGGGGTTTTAGTTCCCCTGCCATTGGTGAGGTCTGGTAGGTGCCTCACCCTACATTGAGATGATTTTGAGTCATAATTTATATTCATGCAAAGGTGATATTTGTTGATATTTAAATGTGGCAGTTTTCTAAAATCTTATTTACTCATTTGCCTCTCACTTCTTGAAATTCCTTAGTGGAATCTTTTATTATGAAATGCTTAGCTTTATGATTGTCCTTTATCCTATTATTGACACATACCTTTTATCTTTCTCTTGCTGGATGACCCCAACCATCCAGGCTAGGATCAGAGTGCACAGTGGAAGCTTGGTGAACCTAAGGCTAAGGATAGGACAAGAAGAAAAGGAATATATAGCTTGCATGATCATAGTTGCTTTTATGTTATAAGTTGTTTTGTTTGGAGACAATGTTGTATTAGTCTAAGTCTTCCTCTACCTAGATCCTAGTTCCTTGTATAAAGATGTACCCCTTTTGGGAAAAATTTGTAATGTACTCTTTATACATTTTGAATATAGTCAAGTTTTATTTCTTTCGCTGCCACACATTGGTGTTTTTGTTTATCATGTTTAATAGTAGATACCTGGTCTTTACAACACCAGAGCCACTTGTGTTGATATAAACACATATAAAGGTAATTTCTCTACCAATATAGAATCTACATCTTGAATCACATACTTTTGAGTTACATTGGACTACATGTACAAGTGATACACCATCCAATGTTATCTAAATATTCATACACCACATGTCTAAGGTACTTTTGGGATGGGATTTGTGAATGTTGGTCAAAATATAACATACTTTTCTAATGAGAAAAGAGAGTAACATAGTCTTAGAAGTCATTCAACACTTTCTCTAAGAAACAAGTAGAAACATATATAGTCTTATTTTGATAGGATCATCCAATTCTATAGACATATTGTAATGACCCTGACCTCGGCTATGAGGTAACCCTATTTTTTTGGCTAATAAGTTTCTTAGAACTTGAATATAATCCTCTAAAGTGTTTTTCTATCAGGTACCAAACTTATGTTTCAAATTTGGTCTTGTTTGAATAATGTTTGAGCAATGTTCTCATGTTTTGGACCAAAATGCAATTTACCCAAGATAAGGGGTTATAGTGCTATATTTCATATGTTGAGCATACCTCATGTGTTTTAGAATCATTATTGGGATAATGATGCAAGTTGGTGGCTTGTAGAAAGACTAAATTCCAAGTTTAAACTTGTTTGAATAATGTTGGTTACTTGTGTACCAATTTTGGCACAAGTTGTAATTTACCCAAAATATAGGGTTGATATGAAAATTACCACCTATAGAGTGTCCCTACTCCCCCCTAGTCTCATTTATAGGAGATATAAATAATGAGGCACCATGTTTGAATCATATTTGAGTATGATACTCTTGGTGATAAAAAGACCAAGACAGTATTGTATGTGAAACCCTAATTTGAACTTGTATCGGGTTGTAGAGTCCATATGGGAGTGCCTATCGGCCAAGGAGCCATATAAGGGATCCCATATAGGTTTTTGAACTCTTGGACTTTTCCATTACGAGTAAATCACCTCAAGGAGGTGATCCATGTCGAGTTAGAAGCTCCTTGCAAAAGTTGTATCAGTTTGCTTAATTTAGGAGATAAAGATGAGATATCTTATCAAACAAGATAAGTAATGGCCAAAATATCATCTCTAGATTATCCTGAAGTGTTTTGCATGTCAAGATAAATATTATTGCATGAAAGGGTAGGTGTCAACCATGCATGGACATGTGGCACCTAGTAGCTTAAAATGGTGACACCTCATATACACACTTTTTCATGAACCTCAAGTATATATACCCTTCCTTTCACCCATAAGTGGAATTTTTCGAAATATATCACCCTCTTGCTCTTAGATATCATGCATATAGTCTTGGTATTGTGAAAGTATGAAGTAGTATCGTTCATAGAGCCTTTGTATCGGCCATATCAAAGTGTATCTCCCATTTCAAAGTGATATCGGCCAAGTGAAGGATATCGACCATATTGGCCACAAGTGATGAGGTATCGTGCATAAGGCTAAGGAGATCAAGTCTTGGACCTTTTATAAGCTCATATTAAACCTTGAGAATGTGAAGATTTGGAGATTGGAGATTTTAAGTTACTCTGGAGGCGGGTTATATAACTTGAACTCAATTATGTTATTATTTATCATCAATCTTTTCATAGTTAAATGATTTACTTTAAAATAGAATTTTCTTGCATAATTGATGAATCCATGAGTTCTAGTAGTAACTTAGGACTGATTTCCATGAACTAAAACAATTATAACAAAGGTCTAGAGATTGAAGATGATGGTATCTCCGTATAAAGTGATATCTGGTTCGAGCACATAAGCAAACACCTCTTTGCCCGATATGGTGCGAAGCACACACACCTCTTTGCCCGATATGGTGTGAAGCATATGCACACCTCTTTTACCGATATGGTGTGAAGCATACACACACCTCTTTTCCCCGATATGATGTGAAGCATACACACACCTCTTTGCCCGATATGGTGTGAAGCACACATACACCTCTTTGCCCGATATGGTGTGAAGCACACACACACATCTCTTTGCCTGATATAGTGAGAAGCACACAAACACCTCTTTGCTCGATATGGTGTGAATCACACACACACCTCTTTTATCGATATGGTGTGAAGCATACACACACCTCTTTGCCCGATATGGTGTGAAGCACACACACACCTCTTTACCCGATTTGGTGTGAAGCACCCATACACCTCTTTGCCCGATATGGTGTGAATCATACCTACACCTCTAAAGTGATATGGAAGCAAGCATATACCTCAAACCTGATGATGGTAAGCACACATACACCTCATACCTGATATGGTAAGCATACATACACCTCTAAAGTGATATGGGTAGCAAGCACACACCTCATACCTGATGCAATGTACTTGATGAAGTAACACATGGTGGAAGCACCTCAAAACCCAAATGAAGGAAAGCACCTTAGATGTAATGTACTTGATGAAGTAACACATGGTGTCTTATATCAAGTCATACATTAATAGGCATGGAGTTTAATGAATATTGATTAAGTAGGATAATGTACCTTGAAGGAAAGGTTGAGCCAACTTAATAAAGTATGAAGTAATCAATATTCCAGTAAGGATAAGAGAGAAACTCATACTTTGTATTTATAATCATTTAATGACAAATGATGAGAATAAATAAGTATGATTGAATACTTATGATATTAATATATGATCCTAGATGTGTGGAGCAATGAATTAGGGTTTGGATTGATAATATGAACTTGAAACCCTATTCGGCTATAAAGGGAAATCGTAACCCTAATAGTTGTTGCCAATTGAGAGGTGACAAGATGTTTAATGGCCTTGTGAGCCATGTAAATAGTTTTTTCCTTGTGAAAGGTGACAAGATATTTAATGGCATTGTGATCCATGTGAATAGTTATTGCCTAGTGAGAGGTGACATGATGTTTAATGGCCTTGTGAGCCATGTGAATAGTTGTTGCCTAGTAAGAGGTGACAAAATGTTTAATGACCTTATGATCCATGTGAATAGTTGTTTCCTAGTGAGAGGTGACACGATGTTTAATGGGCCTTGTGAGCCATGAGAATAGTTGTTGCCTAGTGAGAGGTAACAAGATGTTTATAAAAGTCTCATGTAAGAAATGATAATGTGCAAAATAAACTAGGAAATGGAAACTTAGTAACATAATAATAATAATAATAATAATAATAATAATAATAAATGGATACAATAATAATAATAAAATCTTGATCAAACATGCTTTATGCTTATAGCCAAATAAGGGCTATAGTGTTTTGAATATGCTTAAATGAGATAAGAGGAATACTTGTATTATATAAAGTATGTGAATAAGTATGATGGCTTGGCCAAGGTATAATGCCTAGTAAAGGTGATGTGGTATTCAGTGATGAGATGCACATGATTGGTAATAGTCCAATACATGGAATAGATGCACATGATTGGTAATAATCCAATACATGGAATAGATGCACATGATTGACATAGTCCAATACCTAGAATAGATGCACATGATTGGTAATAATCCAATATCTAGAATAGATGCACAGGATTGGTCATAACCCAATACCTGGAATAATGTCACATGATTGGTCATAACCTAATACCTGGAATAATGTCACATGATTGGTCATAACCCAATACCTGGAATAATATCACAGGATTGGTCATAACCCAATACATGGAATAATTGCACAACATTGGTCATAACTCAATACCTGGAATAATTGCACATGATTGGTAATAACCCAATGTCTGGAATAATGTCACAGGATTGGTCATAAGCCAATACTTGGAATAATTATACAAGATTGGTAATAACCCAATGCCTGGAATAATATCACAGGATTGGTCATAACCGAATGCCTGGAATAATTGCACATGATTGGTCATAACCCAATACCCAGAATAATTGCACAAGATTGGTAATAACCCAATTTCTAGAATAATTGTACATGATTGGTCTTAACCCAATACCTGGAATAATTGTACATGATTGGCAATAACTCAATGCCTGGAATAATTGCACATGATTGGCATAGTCCAATATATAGAATAGTTGCACATGATTGGCATAGTCCAATACCTGGAATAGTTGCACAGGATTGGCATAGTCCAATGCCTAGAATAACCTCACAGGATTGGAAAAAGCCAATACCTGGACAGAATATAATGATGTATATTCACATGACTGGTATAATTCAATATTTGGCTAGTAGATTGGCTGAGGCCAACAAATAGAAATGAGAATGATTCATGGATGTCATATCATGATAATGAGTATCATAGGATAAGCTTGAGATGTTGATATAGTATGATGGGTAAATGATATACATGTTATTCATATTCCTTATAAAGAGAATAGATGATTTATTGCTCTATCATAGATAGTTGCAATGCTTTAAAAGATGAGAATGTTCTAAATTGCTTATCCTCTACTCAGTTTAATACTATTTAACTGTGATAATAACATTGTTGGCAGAGAGTTATATCTCTCGTTGGGACAATTGTCTCACCCCGTGGGATCCACATTTTTTTAGGTGGACGTGCACAAGGGGGGTTGAGACCGTACTATAGAGAAAGAACAACAGTAGAAGGGACAACAGTGACAACTCAGATTTAGTGTACTGTCTGTCATGTCTTGTAGATAGAAGTCCTATGTGTCGTCTCTGTACTCTCAGGTCCTTGGATTTAGTACGTGTTGGTTTTATGAACAATCTGAGATTTTGGTTTATATACCTCGAGGTTTGTTGTTGCTTTATGTATATGTTTTGAGAAAGCACATGTTATATGTTATCCTCGAGAAGAGATGGTACAGTGCATGTACAATATATGATCAATGTGAATATCATGTTTTGGTTCTTCCTTAAAGAGTTTTCTTGGAAATGGATCTCTTTTCAAAAATGGTTTTAATTTTTAGTGATTTTTGTTAATCTGTTTCTTATGATTATTCTGCATAATTAGTAACGATTTGGCTGTCAGTTTGGTGGCAGTCATTACACATATAATATGTAATTGAATTTTTGTTACAAATAAAGATATTGCATATTTATTATTGTTGTTCTTCGTTTGACAACTTCATTCAAATGATGATTACAAAACATGCTACAAAATTCATATAAAGAGGATTGTGTGCTCATTAAAGTTCAACATTGAACTTTGAGGCAATACGACTTTTGCATAATTTTTATAGTATATATTCATATGACTATTAAGAAAACATTCACACCATCATGAGATATAAGATTGATTAGGAGAAAACTGAACTACTTTTTCATAATATGTATTTAGAAAAAAAATAAAACCAAATAATTTAATTTATGATATAGTGAAAATATGGAGATATTTAAAGAGATCTAGACATTAAGAAATTAAAGTAAAACCATTCAAATAATTGGAAGTTGACTACCAATTTTTTTCCACAACATTGTTTCTAGGACATTAAATTTGACAAAATTGATTATACCATGTGTGATGCTTATAATATATATGCTTTTATTGTATATATACAATTGCATTCAAATAAATTACATGCAAAGCATGTGCTTTTACTAGTATGTGTATATATATAGGGCTTATCTTTATTGCCTACACGGGTAGCTACCCGCCCACCCTTCTGGTCACTTTTTTTTAAAAAAATTGCAATTGTAGAGGAGCATTTAATCTATCTCTCCAAAAAATTTCATCCAAAAATAATATCATTTATCCCCCAAAAATAAAAAAAACCCATCCATATATATATATCTGATGTATATTTTGTACTGATTTACTCTTTTAGTCGTGTAGTTACTTTCTTGTCACCATAGTTACTTTTTTTACAAAGAAGTTACTTTTGTGGCTAGAAGAGTTACTTTTTTGTCTTCCGAGTAGCAAAACTCTAGGCTACCCGCGCGGGCAATAAAAAAATGGCCATATATATATATATATATATATATATATATATATATATATATATATAGGTTGTTCATTCATTATCCGCGTGGGAAGCCAGATTTTCACTACCCACTGGCTACTCGCACATCCAAAAAAGTAACTATATGGTACACAAGAGTAATTCTTTTGATCAAAAGAGTAACTGTATTGATATAAAAGTAACTATATGACTAAAAAAGTAACTGCACAGAAAATATACAGTCAGTAAATATATGGACGGGTTTTTTTTTTTATTTTGGTGGGGCAAATGATATTATTTTTGGATCAAATTTTTTGGAGAGCTAGATAAAATGCTCCTCTACAATTGTGAATTTTTTTTTAAATGATGGGACGGGTGTGCAGGTAGCTACACGCACGAGTATTAAAGATAATCCCATATATATATATATACATATATATGGGATTAAGAGAGAAAGATTTCTCCCCCCTCCCATACCTGTGGTGGAGGCCGAACACCCTAGAGGGTGGTAAATCAAGGCGACAACTGGGATTTGAACCCGGGTCCCTTTGTGAGGGGATACCATGCTTGACCACTTGAGCCACTCCTTGTCGACATTATATATATATATATATATATATATATATATATATATATATATATATATATATATATATATAGGCTGCTCATTCGTTACCCGCACAGGTAGCCAGATTTTTGCTACCCGCTGGCTACTCGCTTATCCAAAAGAGTAACTATATGGTACACAAGAGTAACTCTTCTTATCAAAAGAGTAACTGTATGATATTAAAAGTAACTATGTGAATAAAAAAGTAAATGTGCAGAAAATATACAATCAATAAATATATGGACGGGTTTTTAAATTTTGGTGGGGCAAATGATATTATTTTTGGATCAAACTTTTTGAGGAGCTAGATAAAATGCTCTTCTACAATTGTGAATTTTTTTTAAATGATGGGAAGGGTGTGCGGGTAGCTACCCACGTGGGTATTAAAGATAATCCCATATATATATATTTGTGTATGTGTGTGTATATATATATGTATGTGTGTATGTATATGTATATACCAATATACCTACACACACATATAAATATATATATATATGATTTCACATTTATGATAAGTGTCTCCTATACAACCTCACTTTCACTTTCTTAGTTTGATCTTATCATGACATTCCTACATGTGTAGGCATATTGTTTCTCATGGATCCATCATTTAATAATGTTAAGGGTAAGCATTAATCAAATATCACTTACATATTATATTTGAGTGAGAAAGTCATCTTTGATCATAACATGACCACACATCCCTAAAGGTTAAATATTTACACCAAAGGGTGTACTTATAATAAACACACACCAATAAAACACCATCAAATTTTTTGTTATAAAAATTATGAGAGTACTACTCTTAGGGCAATTTTGTGCATAAACATGCCACTTTTGAGCATGAAAGTGCTATTTTTAGGTATGAAACCTATATTCCACAAAAGTTCAATAGTATAACAGGTAAAAAAATTCCTATTCCCATATTACAATAACATCTAAACAGAAAGAAAGGTTGGGAATTTTGTGCATTGTCAACATGGTATAAAAAAGTCATAAAATGGAATTTTAGGTTAGAATCTGCCTTTTTTGAAATTTTGACCTTATGGACAGAAAGATATGTATAGTTTCCACCTTATATCATCATATAGGATATGTATATGCAACATATATTTGTGACGGTCCAATATACAACCAAATAGTCCATAAAAAAAGAATTTGTATGCATGTCTTGAAACAAACAAGCTCAAAAATCAAAATTTTCTTTGTGTAAGACATGCATGCTTATCTAATCTGGGAAGGAGTAAGAAGTCCACATAGAAACGTGTTAAATAGATCCTTTTATTCAAGATCACATGGGATTAGACTTGAAACATCACCAACATCCCTTTAAAAGCTCCACCAAGGCTCCTTCTAGCTAAATCTAGCTTCAACTTGGTCAAAGAGAGGGAGAAAAGAGAGAATTTTAGTTGTAGGAAGATAAAACCACCATGGTTTTCCTTAATATTATCCAAGAAGAGATAGGAAAGGAAGAAAACAAAGGTGTAAGATAAACCATGATAGAGAGTAAGGAAGATCTTATATGATCTAGGCCAAGAATGAAACTATATAGTTTGCTTAGATCTTGCAAAGGAGACTTGATCTTCAACTTTCCAACACATGCATGCTCCAAATCACCCTTCTAGTGGGATGTCGACCCTTGTGTCTACTAGTCCACTTGCTAATAAATCTATTAGGTTTCATATGGGGCTAGGGTCAATGGGTTGCATGTTATTGTAGGAAATGGTAGTCATAAATATGAAACAACCTTCATAAATGACTGGATTATGCCCCATTGTAAAACAAACCCATTGAGACCATTCAACATCCACCCATAAAGGCTCAAGTTCATCAAGGTTTATCCTTTACTTGACCCACTGGATCTTCATCCAAATAACTATTGAGGCAAAACCTACCTCATCCATTTAGGTGCATAACTTCCTCATTCAATATTGAAGCTCAACTTCAACCATCGTGATACACTTATTAAACACCAATTTAGGAACCCCCTACCTAACCAATATAGGTACCCAACATATAGCCCATAAAGGTACTCACTGCCTAACCCATAAAGGTACTCAACCAAGTCCATGAAGGTACCTCAACCAAGCCCGTCAAGGTCAAGGCTACTGAGGGTCGTCACCCTCAACCACTACACCTTAGGGTTTAAAATCTAGGATGAAACATGAAATAATAAAAGTTTAGAGAAATAAAAACCTAACAAACTAGGTTCATACATGGTGCAAATGATAATATGACATATTTTTCATGTAATTTTCAATTAAGTCCTCATAATTAAGATATCATGAAACTAGGGCAAACAAGGTGCAAATGGAGCCATATAAGTTTTCCAATTAATCAGATGATTTAATATCTTAATCTAGCATTTAATTTGATTAAATCAATAGGGTTGTATTATATTTAATATAGGTTCAAGGTATTATAGCAATAACCATCTCAACAAAATTTCACCCTCAAACTTCCAAAACTAGGGTAGAGAGCAAAAAAATGCAACATCTAACTCTCTCTTGATAAAATGTAGGCACACCTTATGTTATCTCATCATCATTAATGTTTAACTACCATGAAGTTTTCCTCCTAATTCTATGAATATATGTTTTATAGTCAATTTCATGTTTCAACTTCTTATGCATCATTCACATTTTATTGAGGAATTCTTGGTATCAACTTAAGGATTAGTGATATTATCATTCTCCATCTCAATGTTTGTTACCTCTTCACATTTCTTCTGTCTATTTACTTATTGCAATGCTTTTCTTTTACTCATTTAGGGTAGTTTAATCATTCTTTATGCTCATTTTTAGGTGATTAATTTCTTACTAGGTATATATGTTTAAGGTTTCTTACATTAAAGATTGGTTTATGCATTCCAATAAATCATTCAATAAATGGATGCTTTTGTGCATGGATCCATTCTCTTCTTATAGGTAAAATCCTTGGGCTTGTTAGATATTATAGATACCTCATTGTTACCTAAGTAAATTTTACATTATTATACTTTTCCTCCTGATATTCACCATCTTGACATTATTTCATGGATTCAATATGCCCTTGCCAAATAAGACCTCCTTCTAAACATTTGATACTTACCGATGTCACCTTTCATCATAGAGAGGAACTGGGACAACATCATATCCAATAGACCTATTATCACTTGTTATTGTTTCTTCATAGTAGTGACCTATTGAATTCATTAATATTGTTGCAAGACCATATATTTGTCCACCATTACATCACACAAAACCTCAAATTACACCTTATTCATCATCAATTATCCTTGACTAGGAGCTAATTACGTATTCAGTTAGGATTTTTGTCTCCTCATCTTGATTGAAACTTATTTCTATTCCTTATCTTTAGTTTTATGAGGTGGAAATTCAATCATACCAAAATTACAATATTTCATGCATCTTATGATTTACTACCCCTATCCTTATCTCACCGTCATGATTGGTCATATTCTTTCACCCACAAGTCACCATTTCCTAAGTAATTTCCATAATATCCTTATTATTCTCCTTCCTAGAAGGTGTATGCTTAAGGTGTGTCGATATCTTTAAAGATTTAATTCCTTATTTCCCATATTTTTTCCTTCATTTATCATGTTTAATACTTGAAATCTTACATAACACATGTTGGTCGGTCCAACGCAACATCACATTCCATACTCCTCATCTTTAACCCTACATCTTATCATCTCAAATCTTACTCAATAACTAATTTCTCATCCTTTTATAGATAAGATATATCTTAGATACTACTTATAATATGTATTCTCCATGAACTTCCATGTATGCATACATGCATTCAAAGCACTACTTTAGGGTTCTCCTAACTGTTGTATATAATAACAACCATGTATACAATACAATTTATCCTTAATCTCGTCCTTCTTAAGATTCTCATCTTCAAACACTAGATTCCTATCCATAAAAGGCATCCTTTTATGTTTCAAGAACTCATCAATATACAGTTTATATTCAGGTAAATTATCATTGTGTCATATAATTTTATTTAATCATAAAATTATTAAGTTTTAATGAGTTTAGGTATGGGTTTTTTTCTCAACAGTTAGGGTTCTCCTAACTGTTGTATATAATAACAACCATGTATACAATACAATTTATCCTTAATCTCGTCCTTCTTAAGATTCTCATCTTCAAACACTAGATTCCTATCCATAAAAGGCATCCTTTTATGTTTCAAGAACTCATCAATATACAATTTATATTCAGGTAAATTATCATTGTGTCATATAATTTTATTTAATCATAAAATTATTAAGTTTTAATGAGTTTAGGTATGGGTTTTTTTCTCAATTTATTAGGTTAGTATGTTCTATCACTTATTTATCCAACTTTGTACTTAGTTCTTGATCAACACTTCCATACTTCAAAATATATTTTCATGTTCTATTTAACATTTCTCATCATGGTTTCATATCTTATTATACTCATGGGATGTTTCACAACTAACCACTTAGTTAAGGTACCCAAAAGGAGAACAATTGGGATGACCATGGCATCCAAACACTAAGTTCAACTTGCATACATTATGATCACATCATATTCATCACTTTGTCATGATACAATCCTCGTTCATATTGTACTTGTAGAATTAGCTAACATATTCTCTGATACCAAGATTGTGAGGACCCTTCCTACTAATCGAACCCCAAATGATCTTTAGGATGAATCATCAAACAAAACCCAACTTAAAAGTAGAGGACATAAAAATTTATTTGAAATATCCAAATAAGGAGAACTCCATATACATTTGATGATGATGGATTTTCATAAAACCTCACATGACGTCATATAAAACCTTTGCTCGTCATCATAATGTTACCCAAGAGAAGGCTTGCTATTAATCAAAACTCTTTATTAATCTCATCATATAGGATTACAAAAAGATCCATGTTCATGGAGATACAATTGCATATCAATTCCATAGTAGTTAAAAACTCATGATCATAAGGAAACACCAAGGAAAATATCTTGTGATATGCATTAATAGGTAGCTACCCATCACTAAAAAAAGTGATAAAATTAGACACTCTAGAAATAACCACATTGTCTCTTATTAAGTCTTGATCGCCACATCCTTTCTATTGCACAATCATACCTAAAGAAACATGGGGCAACCAAGTGAGATTCATCAAGAGTCTCTACGAGAGGATTAATCCCATCAAGGTATAATAATGTATATACAACATGATAAAAATGAATTATGACAAGCAGAGGATGAACTATTACTTGAATCAATTTCCAATTAATCATTAAAGCTTACAAGTTATAACAAGAAGTATTTTAACATAAGATGCAAAATATTTTTGATTATTATAACATTATTCACCTATACCAAGCATCTTAAGTAAAATGGAAAAAACATCACTTGCATTCTTTAGGTGATTAATACAAATAACCTGCAAATATGATTATTAACATTGTCATTTTTAACCTACTAAGTTGTGGGTTATATAAGATTCTTATCTCAGTTAACTTGGATTGTTTGGTCCAAATTAGAATCTTATGATTGCAATGTCCCTAAGTTCATTTTATAATATCCTAGGATTACCAGTCTCCATAGGATCCCCCACACCTCAGTTGGCATGATGTATGCAAGTACACAAACATTGACTTAGCCTACTGGTGTGTTTCAAATGGCCAACATACAAATCATGTCCACCTTGGGTACTTAAGACACAACACCAATCTTATAGGTAGGACTACTGCTATATATATTTATAAATATCACATTTCACATATTTTACACCATTGTCTTGACTTCATAACCACTATAGATACGTACTGGACCACACTGACATACATATACACCCTATTAGGTTATTGAGGATAATAAGTACCATTACATGTATACTAAAAAATATACAATGTCAAGTACTTTCTCACAGACCTCGAGGCTTCTACACGTATACATATTTCACTATACAACCTCTCAGATTCTAGGACAGATCTACACTACAAGGGCATACACTATATGATTAAAGCTCCACTTTATTACTTAGCATAGTTCTCATTTTCAGATTTTTTTTTCATACCATAACAATTATTGTGCTTAGTATACCTTAGTTAGACATTTCTACTTATCACTGTCATGAAAAAGCTATATCTTAAATAGGGAAAAATTAATAAGTGTGTACTATAGATCATTAAATGGAAAGAGATATATTGTATAAAAGAAGTAATTTCATTTATACCTATATATTATTATTCACAATTAGGTGACATTTCTTTAATCATCATTATACTCACTTGGAGATGCTCCTTGGGCTTAACATATGAATTGCATGTGCCTTTTTGTTCCATAATTATTCAACATCATCCTTAAACAAGGAATACACATGATGTAGTAGGATACTTCCTCATGTTTAGTCATTTTTGTATACCATCACTTTAGGACAGACATAATCATGTAGAAAAAATTAACCATCATTGTTCTAAGATCACTATTCCATTTCTCTTCCAAGGCCTACATAATTATTGTAAGATTTATTACCTCATTATAAAGACAAGTGTATCAAGAACATGATATGACTTAGTTTTTGGCACTAAGCATTCCACAATCTTATATTATGTTTGCATCCAAACATGGATTGAATCTTAACCATTGGTACTTTCCATCATCCCAATGATATCACCCTTATCCTTTTCCTCAAGGAATCAAGAGTATATGTATACACCATAACCAAGATGCATCTTCGAGTGACATGATGGAGCTAGGATTTACACCAAAAGATTGCTCTTCCAATGGAAGTCCTAATGTGCACCAAAACCCTAGGGAATTGATGTTCTCTCTAGGTTTACCTACAATTGGTGCTAGATAAATGCTCCAACCCCATAAGAGTGTGGAAACCTTATCATAGTACGAATTTAGGATCGAATCCAAAGGACAACGTAAGGAATCTGGATGTCTTTGTCTCGTCTCGTCTCGATCTAAGTTAATCGTTTATAACTAAGAGATTGATAGGATTAATCTAAACTAATATAGAAATGCAAAAGTAAAGTCAAGTATGAAATCTAGTTAAAGATTAAAATCTAAGATTATCAGAGGATGATGGATCACTGGGGTGATGCAGATATTCATCACCACTACACATGCATTGTACTTATACCAACATAGAAAGACCTGCAAGCAAGATACATGGATGTTGTGCAATGTTAATGCCCTTTCAGACAAGGAGCATTGCACACACCCTTCACAAGTTGAGTAGCTCCACTCCGATACATATCTACGTGTCAATGGAGATATGTGCCCTCCGAAGGGAGATCTTACTCAACCTCATGAAACGTGCATTGGAAAACTAATAAGTGAGTGATATTATCAATTTGATTAGTATCCTTATAGACTATCCCTCTTTCGAGGACATAGCTATAAAAAATGTGGGAGTGTTGCAATGCCATCCATCCCTGAATGAATGGTCACTTACTTTGCATCACTCCCTTCAAAGAGTGTGTTCCTCGACCTATCAAGATTGTACTTTCATACGTCAACTGATTCCATTTCATAGTATGAAAGTACAATGATGGAGGTGAGCTTACTCCACTCCTTGAAAAGCGTTCCTAGATACTGAAACAGATGTGTGGTGGATACACACATCAAGAACCATCACTAAATCGGTAATCGAGTCTTAAGAGTAGACGTAGACAATCCACAATAAAAGACAATAGATCATGCAAGAAAGCGGCCAACATTCAAGCATGTAATGAAACAATTATCATTGAATTGGAAAGATAACATCTTTAGGTACAAATTACAAAGCATGGGTAGTGGGGCTAGCCCCCACGCCCCAGTGAATTACACTACTCACTCCTCATAGAGGGAGCAATAAATACAGAGAAGAAAGATAGAACAAGCATCGTCAGAGTAGAAGAGTAGATCTGTGACACCCCGGTGTAGATCGCCCCAGTCTTTGGGACCGCTCCGACTTGGTCAATGAAGTCCATCTCTTGCTACCTTGATCTTCATGTGCACCACCAGAGACATACGAATAGGGCTAGGCAGAGCTTGGTGGAGATGAGGTACCAGTGGAGCAGCCTTGCGGCCTCCCAGATCTGATGTCCAAATGAGGACCCTACTAGTCCTATTTATAGGCTTGGATGGGGTCTTCACATTTTTTATGTGAGAATACTCCAAACAGTCTTGTCTCTAAACGCTCTTCAGTATCCAATCGGTCTTCATTTCCAAACGGTCTTGGGTCCAAACGGTCTTAGCTCCAAACGGTCTTGGGTCTAAATGGTCTTGGCTCCAAACGGTCTTCAGTGTCCAAACAGTCTTCATTTCCAAATGGTCTTGGGTCCAAATGGTCTTGGCTCCAAATGGTCTTGGGTTCAAATAGTTTGGCTTCCAAACAGTCTTCGGTATCCAAATGGTCTTCATTTCCAAATGGTCTTGGGTCCAAACGGTCTTGGGTCCAAATGGTCTTGGGTCCAAACGGTCTTGGGTCCAAACGGTCTTGGCTTCCAAACAGTCTTTATTTCCTATCGGTCTTGGGTCCAAACGGTCTTGAGTCCAAACGGTCTTGGCTCTAAACAGTCTTCGGTGTCCAAATAGTCTTCATTTCCAAACGGTCTTGGGTCCAAATGGTCTTGGCTCCAAACAGTCTTCGGTGTCCAAACGGTCTTCATTTCCAAACGGTCTTGAGACTGTGAGAAGGGTAAAACTGGTTGGATGGCCAAACCGCGAGGAGATGTAGATATGTTATCGGATGGATGAGAAGGATCTGTAGAGAAGAAGGAAAGTGAGTAAAGGAGGATAAGATCAAATAAAATGGTAATTAGATCTATTAGAGCACTATTTTCATGAAACTGAGGACACTTAGCCAAGTCCACTTAATTTATAGAAATAGAAAAGAAGAAAATCATAAATTTTAATTTGATGAGAAGAATTATTTCATTAAGAGTCCTCTTCCATATAAGGTTTACATCTTATACACACACACACACACACACACTCAGACACATACATACATGCATACATACATAAGGCTAAAAGAATTGTGTACCTAAGTACATGTATGTTATATGTACCCATCTTCATCTATGATGATTCCACAATTCAACAGAATAATCCAACCTTATAGATGTATTCTATAACCCTTAGATAACATGTGTGTAAAACATTACCTCAATCAAACATTCTTAGACCATCCAATTAAATAAAATATGTATTTTCCAAACAATAGTAAGTTGAGGAAATTGTATGAACCATGGGATGATATATTGTTATATCTTGTGATATACATGAGATATGGTTGTGATCTCTTAAGAATGTATAATCTAAACAATGTTGATTCAATCCATATGGTTGGATTTATTTAGTAGATTCCACATATCTCATTTTTATGGATGGTACACATAACTTACATGTACCAGCTGGTACACACTTCCTAATGATATATATATACATACATACATATATATATATGTATATATATACATATATATACATATACATATATATACATATATATACACACATGCATACATGCACACACATATACATACATATACATATATAAGTTCAGATTTGATTTAAGTTTCCCAAAAAATCTAGTCATTCTAACTTTTTAAGTTTTATCACTATCAAGAGTGTTATGTACATTTATATTTATCTAGATTCATCATTCAACCCAAGTTAAGTGTAAACATTAAATCCCATACCATTTCCATATTGTATTTGAGAGAAAATCATCCTTGGTCATAACAATGCCACATACTATTAAAGGGTCAACATTTACATCAAAGGATGTAATTATCATCAAAATGCATTAATTGAATACCATGCAACTTTTTGACGGTTAAATTCTAAGTATGAGAGAATTGCACTAGACAACATCCTTTAAAAAAATGCCACTTTTGAGCATAAAGTGTAAACTTTAGGTATTAAACCTATGTTCCATGAAATTTCAAAATTAATATAGTTCAAATAAAACTTATTTCCATCTTAGATAATCCAAGTAGAAATAAAGCCTAGTAATTTAATGCATTATCAACATGGTATACAAAGTCATAACAATTTTATATTTAAGACAAAAACATGACTTTTTAGAAATTATAGCCTTATCGCACAAAAGAGTTGTATTTCTATCATATATCACCATCTATTAAGGAAGAAGCAATATAAATTCATAACAAGTTCATTATACCACCAAACAATCCATAAAAGTCAATCTGTATGCTTATTAGCAACAACAAACTTAAAATATACTTTTTTTATTGTTTAAGCCATTCATGCTTACTTGATCAAGGAGGTCATAATAAACAAACTTGGAAACATGTGAAATAGAGCTTACTCTTTCATATCAATATGGATCATCCTATAAACATCACCAACCTTCCTCAAAAAGCTTCATCAAAGATCCTTTTAGCTAGATCAAGTTTCCACTTGGTCAAAGAGAGTAAAGGAGACATTTGTAGATGTAGGAAGTTAAAACCACCATGGTTTTATATAAATAATGACCACAAATAGATAATAGAGGAATACCATAAAAACATCCACATATATGAGGAATAACTTACATGATCTATGTTGAAACGAAGGTAACTTGCATAGATCTATAGACAAAATTTGATAAAGTTTCATGCACATGCAAGCTTAGAAAATCCCTCCTAGAAATCCATTGACCTCCATGGATTCTCCTCTACAACCTGGAATCTCTCTTGGGTTGCAAGCAGGGCTAGGTTTGTTGAGATTGAGGTTTATATAGGCAATGGTAGTTAAAAGTTTAATATTGCCCTTTAAATGACCACATAAAGCCCCATTCCAAGACAAACCCACCCTCAACATTCACCCATTCAGGGTCACACATAAATGCTCAAGGATATAAAGGCACCCCCATACTTGACCAATATAAGCTCCATTCAAAGACCCATCATTGTCCAAACCTACCTCATCCATCGAGGTGCACAACTTCCTTATGCATTGAAGCTCAACTTCACACGTCAAGATACACTTATTCCTCACCCGTTGAGCTACCCTGACCTAACACATTGGGTGACCCTCCCCACATAACCATTTATGTACAAATTATCTAACCCATGTAGGTACCCAAAGGTGCATCTAGGTACCTCAACTAAGACCATCAAGATTAAGATGCAAGGCCATCGAGGCTCACCACCCTCAACCACTACACCTTGGTAAGGGTCTTAGTTAAAACCCCTTAGTATGAAACAACCACATAAAAATGTGTGTAAATATGACAAAGCATAATATCACATTTTGTGCAAAATTTGTAATTAATTCCTCATGTTTTAATAAATTATGAAACTAGGGTAGATAAGGTGAAAATTGAGCCAAATTAGGTTTTCCACTTTACTAGTTGATTAAATATATATAAAGCGTTAAGTTATTATAAAAAACAAATTTAAATTTAATCTAAGCTCAAGGTCTTAAACATAACCCTCTCAACCAAGTGTCACCCTTGAAATCCAAAAGCAAGGGTAGAGAGCATTGATACACAACATGTAACTATGTTTTGATCATATTAGGCACTATTTATGTTACCTCATTATAATTACCATTTAAATATCATGATGTTTTATTCTTAATTATAAGGGTATATCCTTTATAGTCAACTTCAAGTTTCAACTTATTATGTGTCATTATTTTTTTATAAAAGAATTCTTACATCCGCTTAACAATTAGTTATATTATCATTATGTTGTCCTTGTTTGTTATCTCTTAATGTTTATTATGTATATTTAGTTATTGACACACTTCCCATTTACTCATTATGGGTAGTTTCATCATTTTTATGTTCATTCTCAGGTACTTACTCTTCTTATCAGGTATTTGTGTTTAAGGTTTCTTACATTAATGAGATTGGTTTATGTGGTCTTGAAATTCATCCAATCAATAAACACTTCCATGCAAATAACCAATATCTTATTTATAGGTATCATCATTGTCTTGTTAGATATTATAGGTATCTCACAGTAACATATTGAAACTTAGGCATATTCTCAGTTTGGCCCTTTCTATAAGCTTTGCATATCCTTTCTGTCATTTTTGTCCTTGATGTTGAATTCATGGAATTATTAGTGGTTTGGAGTATATTTGAATATTATTCATGACAATGTATGAGTTTATGCACAAATACCTCAGTTAGTGTTTCAATTAGGGTTTAAGGAGAAAATTTACCACTCTAGTGAGATATTAATAAAATAATTTTATTCTAGAACTTCCCTCAGCCTCATGGAGCTAGAAAGAGAAAATGGATAAAAAATAAATCTTTAAAAATGATAATGTGGCATTAGGTAATTCAATGTGACAAATAGTGATAATAATGTGTAAAGGGAATAAAACTTATAAAAATAACTTCAAATCCGAATTCCTCAGGTCTAATTGACTTGAGTGCCAAGTTTCACTTAATTTTCATAATAGTAAATATCTTATTTCAATTTGGAAAAAGAAAATAGGAGTAAAACAAAAAATGTGATTTAAGTCATTAAATGACTTCCAAAGGGGAAAAGAGTCTTCGATTTGAAATCTACATGACAAAATTAGCCTACTTGTGAAGTTTCATCTAATTTGGACAATCTTAAAATTTTTAGTTTATTTAGGAGAGAGAATATAATTTAACGACCAAAAACATTAAATAATATGTTGAAAAATCAATCAATGACAAAATTGTATTCCTCATGTTTAGTATTGCTTGTAGGCCAATATTCGTATGTTTAGAGAGTTTCTAGATGCCTTCAACTCATTAAAATGATAAAATAAGTGAAAAGATTTAAAAATATGAAATATAAAATTAAAATCCATCTAAAATGAAAACAAATGCCAAAATTGTGTTCCTCACCCCAAAATTAGCTAACATACCAAATTTTGAGATTATTTGGACTTCATTTGTATCCTAAAATAATTATAGAAAATTTATACATTTAATGCATCAAAAGATCAAAGTTGGAATGTTGTATTAAATGACTTTCATTGCAGATCCACCTTACAAATAGTAATCGTGGACCAAAATACTCTAGTATTTTGAGTATAACTCCCTCATTTCTCAATGAAACCTCGTGAAATAAGTTGTGTTGGATTGCATATTGAATTGTGTATCCAACCATAACCTATTTGAAGACTAACATCATGTATTAGGAAATGGCCAAACTTATTCTCCAAGTCTCTAGAAGCTTCTACATACCAAAGTACCAAAACTAATCCCCATATATATATACCTATACTCAAACCTTCACTAGCCCTTGTGCAATCTTTATCTTGTGCTAATGAACCCAAGACGTTGTCAAATGTTGTCGCCAAGTTGATTTTCTCTCCATCGTAAATTCTCTCACTGACGGAAGTTCTCTCCATGGTAGTTTAATAGATCTTTGGGTAAGATTCTCTATACCCCCATTTTTCTTTTCTAAGTTGTTGATGCTGCTTGATTTCACCGAAACATTTTCCCCCAAATTTTCATCCCCCCAAACCTAGTCTAGGTTGTTTGTTATGGCCTGAACAGAACTGGAAGAAGGTTCCTATGCATGTTCTCATATTTTCCCCTCATGACCTTATTTCTGGTGTTTTCACCGCATGAATATTTTTGTCTTCTTACATTCTCCATCATTTGTTTTGTCATTCAAATGATGGTATGGTAATATTACAAAATAACCTATCATGGTATATAATCAGAATGATAATATGAGACCAATATGGTCTTTAGAACATCATTTTCATACTATTAGTAGTAAAAATAAATATAGAGCTATGAAGTCCATGACTTTTTACAGAAAGCTCCAAAAATTATAATAAAATAATTTTGAATAATGACATTTTTATCTATCTTTTGGCATTGGTTTTTTCACCCGATTACCAATTCTAAAGTCTGGATTTTTAGTGTTTTGATTTTACTTATATCTTAATAATAATTATAGGAAAAATAATAATATATAATGTTGGGATTTTGAGTCAAGATATTATAAGTAACCATGAACCCAATATCAGGTTGATAAGAGTCAGTTTAGGGTTTTGCCAAAGGTTTGTATTTCTAGGGTTTTTCACCTACATAACATACATTGAACCTTAACTAATGAACAAAACATTATATGTAGGTTTGAGTGACTCTATACTTGAAAGGGTAGAACTTTATCTTTGACTTGAACACTCAAGTCAATGTATGTGAATTCTTACACCTTAAGTTGGGCGAATTCTGATCCAAACCCTAAATTCCTTAATGAGGCATGAATTGAATCCTAAACTTCCTATTGTTGCTTCTTTTGTTATAATTGCCTCAAAATCAAATTTGATACATTATTTCTTGGGTCTTGGACCCCACTTCCATGTTGCAATTATTTAATGATTAATCTTGCCATCTTATTTCTTTGAGAATGATGATGTGTTTGACTTATTATCTAATGTAGTGGTATTTATGTACAACCACCCATAGTTTGGGCATGTGTTATTTCACTCTGGGGAATGTGTTTACTCTCCTCACCTATTGGTTGAGGTCTGGTAGGTGCCTCAACCCTACATAGTTAATTTAGTATAACTTAATCATTCATGTAAACTTTCTTATAATTTGTTATTGCAAGATTTCTATTTAATATGTGCCTCATACTTTTTACTCTCCATATTATTACCCAAATTTTCCTTATTATTCTTATCTTGTTTATTATTCCTTATTTGACACATACCTTATTTTCTCCTCTTGTTGAGTGATCCCAAGAACCTAGGCCTAAGATAAGGAATGGAACAAGACCATAGAGGAAAAATTATCCCCTTTTTTTAAAGGAAAAAAATTATCCCTTTTTCTCTTTCTTGTTCCTTAAAGCTAAACATGATAAATAATAAAGGGATAAAAATAATAAAGCTTTAAACATGATAATGTGGCATTAGGTAATTTAATGTGACAAATAGTGATAATATATGTAAATAGAGTACAAATCATACAAATTAGACCCACTAGATAAAAATAACTTCATATCTGAATTCCTTGGGTCTCAATTGACTTGAGTTCCAAGTTTCACTTTATTTGCATAATAGTAAATAAAACCCAAAATATTACGTAAGTCATTAAATGACTCCAAAAGTGGAAAAGAGTCTCAAGTTCAAAATTTACATGCCCAAATTAGCCTACATGTGAATTTTCATCCAATTTGGACAATCTTAAATATTTTAGTTTATTTAGGAGAGAGAATATAATATAAAGACCAAAAATATTAAATAATATGTTGAAAAAATAATCATTGGAAAAATCATATTCCTCATATTTATTATTTCTTTTAGGTCAGGTTTCATATTTTTAGAGAGTTTCTAGATGCCTCAGATTCGTTAGAAGGATAAAATAAGTGAAGAGAATTGAAATATAAAATAATTATTAAATGTATTCAAAAATAAAAAGCAATGTCAAAATCAGATTCATCATCCCAAAGTTAACTAACCAAACTTGGGTTTTTTTTAATTGTGTTTGCACCCTCAAATAATTATAGAAAGTTTTTTCATTTAATGCATCAAAAGAGAAAAGTTGGAAGGTTATATTAAATGACTTTCATTGCAGATCCGCCACGTGAACAATAACCATGGACCAAAGGAGTCTGGTATTTTGGGAATAATTCCTTCATTTCTCAAAGAAACTTCATGAAACAAGTTTCCATCCTTCCATAACCTATTCAAAGCCCAATATCATGTATATGGGAAACACCCAAATTTATTCTCCAAGACTTTAGAAGATTCTACTCCTGAAGCACCAAAACTAAACCCCATCTATATATACCTATACTCAAACCTCCTCTATCCATTGTGTAATCTTTGTCTTGTACCAATGAAACCAAGTTGTCGTCATATGCCGCAACCAAGTTGATTTTCTCTCCACCATAAACTCTTTAGGTGACAGAAGTTCTCCCCATGATAGTTCAACAGATATTTGGGTAAGGTTCTCTATACCCTCTTCTTTGTTTCTAAGTTATTGATGCCGCTTGATTTGACCCGAATAGTTTTCCCCACATTTTCATCCACCCAGACCTATTGTACATCATCTGTCACGACATGAACGAAGTTGGAAGAATGCTCCTATGCATATTCTCTGATTTGCCCCTCATGACCTTATTTTTGCTATTTTTGCCACATGACTATTTCCGTCTTCTTACATTCTCCATCATTTTTTGTTGTTTGAATGATGGTATGATAATATCACAAAATATCCCATCATGGCATATTGTTCAGAATGATAATTTGAGACCAGTATGGTCTTTTGAACATCATTTACATACTAAAATCAGTAAAAAAAATATATACAACTATAAAATTCATAACTTTTTACTAAAATCCAAAATTTATAATAAAATATGTTCTTGAATCATTAAATTTTTCTCTCTTTTTGCATAGGTTTTGTTTCCTGATTATTAAGTTTGAAATTCTGTATTTTTAGTGTTTGATTTTACTTATGATCTTAATAATAATTATAGGCAACATAATAATTTATAATGTTGGCATTTTGAGTCAAGATATTATAAGTAACCCTGAACCCAATATCAGGTTAATATTAAGAGTCGTTTAGTGATTTGCAAAAGGTTTGGATTTCTAGGGTTTTCCACCTACATAACATACATTGAACCTTAAAACTTGATATGTAGGTTTGAGTGAGACTCTATACTTGAAAGGGTAGAACTTGATCTCTTATTTGAATACTCAAGTCAAGGTATGTGCATTCTTACACCTTAAATTGGGCAAATTGTGATCCAAACCCTAAATTCCTTAATGAGGCATGAATTCAATCCTAAACTTCCTGTTGTTGCTTCTTTTGTTATAATTGCCTCAAAATCAGATTTGATACATTATTTCTGGGGTCTTGGACCCCACTTCCATGTTGTGATTATTTAATGATTAATATTACCATCTCATTTCTTTGAGCATGATGATATGTTTCACTTATTAGCTAATATAGTGGTACCTATGTACAACCACCCATAGTTGACATTCTATGTATCTGGATCATGCTTATTTAAATGGAATTATTATGCATGCATCCCTCATTATCTAAATTCTTTCAAAATATATGGATGTTGTTTATTTTATATTAAATTTTAGTAAGGGGTGATCTCGCCTCTATACACTCCCCATCACCTAGGTAAATTTCATATTGTTTTACTTTTCCTCTTGGCTATAACCATCTTGGAACTATTTTATGGCTAAAACATGTCCTTTCTAAACAAGCCTTACTTCCAAAACACTTGATTCTTTCCTTTGTCACCATTCATCATAATAAGGTATTGGGACATCATCATATCAAATTGACATGCTATCACTTATTCTTGTTTCTTCATATAATTTATCAATATAATTCATGATTATTCTAGTAAAGATCATATAGTTGTCCATCACTACATCATAAAAATCTTCAATCCATCATATTTGTCATCAAGTATACTTGGTTGGAATATGATTGTATGTCATATTATAGTTTTGTCTCCTCATTTTGATTCATACATACTTCTAATCCCTATTATTGATTTTCATGTGCAACAATCCTTCAAATTCAATTGAAATTGCCAAATTATATGCATTTGTGCTTCCTTAATTACTCGTATCCTTATCTTGTCCTCATGATTCATCATATTCCTTCATTCTCAAATGACCTTGTCTAAATAACTTCCATAATATCCCTATTCTTCCCCTTCCTGAAAAATGTATGCCTCATGTGTATTCTTCTCTTCGAAGATTCAACTCCTCCTTTCACATATTTTTTACCCCATGTAACATGGTTATTTTCTTCAACTCTTTCAAAACATTTGTTGGTTGGTCTAAGATTAACTCATAATTTGTAATCCTCATCTATTACGCTACATCTTATCATCTCAAATTCCTGCTCATCATTATGAGTTCACATCCTTCTATGGATCAACTATATCTTAAATACTCCTTATAGGATGTCTTCTTTGTGAACCTCCATGTATGAATCCTACATTCTAGGAACTACTTCAGGACTCTCATGCATATAATTATAGCACCATATACCGATAAAATCTAGATTTAGGCATTTATGCTTGGTATTTAGTTATAGCTTTTTGCTTGTAATGGCCTTGATATGCCATAAATAACTCTAGTTACTTTGTTTTTTTTTGTAAATTATATATTTTGAAGACATAGTTGCTCAACTAGACAATTTTGGGATGTGCAGGCACAAACTTGAAGAAAGACCAGTAACTATGATATGGCCTAACAAAAAATTGAGACAGTTACCCTAAAATTAGGTTGGTTTTGTCCCCTGACATAGCGGCTTCGATCAACACTCTGCCAACTCCTTCCATCAGAAGAGAGTTGAGGAATCGACTCGATGGTCAGCCCCAATGGTCCACTCTGATGGTGGATTGTGATGGGTAACTTCTACTGAAGGAACACATCAATTATTGCTTTTACAAAGTAAAACCATGTTAAATTGTATAAAACCAGCCCAATTTTACACTAGTCACCCATCGACCTTTTTTGTTGGAAGACATCTAAAGATTCACTTTGATGGTTGTTATTGATCATTAACTCTAATGACCTATTTCTGACGATTGACTCTGACAACATCTTCCGATGTCTAACTCCAATTATCACAACCTATGTAAGTCGAATCGCACCAAACTGACTTGTTTTAGGGAAACTGGGACAATTTCATTTCCATTTACGAACTTTTCACCAACCATTATAAATACTCCTCCTTGGCTACTAGGCCAAGGGTTTGGCAGTTTTTGGTCCCCAAAGTTCCGTCTCAGTGATCCTCAACCCTCTCGAGCCTTAGAGCTTTGAGATGGAAGTTTGGGGACCAAAAAAATAGAAAACCTTGGCCTGGTGGCCAAGGAGGGGTATCCATAGTGATTGGTAAAATGTATGTAAATGTGGATAAAATTGGGTCAGTTTTGTGTTGTCGATTTGGTGAGTTCAACCTCCATTGGTTGTGATCGTCAAAGGCAGCCATCAGTTGACGTTGTTAGAGTTCATCATCAGAATCGGGCCATCAGAGCTGCCCATCAGTTAGGATTTTCAGAGTAGACCTTCAGTTGTCCTCTAATAAAAAAGGTCAACAGGTGACCATTGTAAAACTGGATCTATTTTATAGAAATCAACTGGATTTCACTCCATCAAAGGGTGGTTAATGGTGGGTAACTTTGATCAGAGTTAGCCATCGAAGTCTACTATCAAAATGGACATCATGTCAGTTCTTCAAGTGTCTTTCAACAAAATCACTCAAATGAATGTTGATTAAATTTGTTGTGTCACAGGAAGAAACCACCAAAATTTCATTGGCTCATATCAAAGTTGTCAATGTATTTTTTTATTTCATTTCCTACAAGTCTGAAAATTGGCTACTTGACCAAGTGTATCTTCAAAAAGAGATAAATTGTGAAAAGATAACTATCTAGAATTATTCATGGCATATCAAGGCTATTATAGGCACGAGACTAATGATAAATACTTAGAGTAAATGCCTAAATTTGGGTGTTATCAACCACCCAAGCTTAGACCTGTCAAACTGAGTCAAAATCCGCGGGCGCCCATGGGTTGACCCGTTTAAGTTGGGTTTGGGTGGCAAAATTTGCCACCCACTGAAAATCACCCTAACCCATACCCACCCGTTTATTAAGCGGGTTTCGCGGGTGATCCGCGGGCACCCGCGGGTGATCCGCGGGCACCCGCGGGTGACCCAGTTAATTGAAGCAAATATATTCATATACATAATATACACATACACCTATTAAAAGATGTTTCTTGTTTTGTACAAGTTAATTCTTTACCTTTACCAACAACAATTGTATTCTCTTTATTTTGTGTTTGCAATAGGCAGTAACAAGTACTTGTAATATTAGGAAAGCCTAATGTTACATGAAAAAATTATGTATTTTTCTTGTGATATTTATCTATGAAAACTACATCGATTTTTCTAATTTATATCAACATACAACTAGCTGTTACCTTTTCATATATCAAAAACTAATCGAATAGTTTGACGTCAAACATAGTAGTTGGTTGGTTCTTTTGCACTATATTTCACATAAAAACAATAGTTACAAGTTGTTTCAAATGTTGTTTTTTGTATTAAAGAAAGCAACTGGTAACTTATTGCTGATTGTACACATTTTATATGGGAATCCACGGGAAACCCGCAACCCACTGGGTCGGGTTTGGGTGTGCTTTTCTTCCACCTGTTTAGAAGTGTATCTTTTTGACCCGCACCCGCCAGACCCGCACCCGCAATGACCCAACCCAAACCCAACCCACCCACCCGTTTGACAAGTCTACCCAAGCTTAATCTTTGCTTGTGCTTAAGCAATATTAAACTCAATGAACAAAAGATAACATCTAAATTAAGCTTGGTGATAAATGCTAAGGTTAGAAAAAATATTTTAGACCTACAAATGTATGTTCTATGGTATTTTAGAACAAACCCCCACCATCAAGAAAACCTAAGTCACTTAATATTGCACGTATGCTCTATGGTATTTTAGAACAAACCCCTACCATCAAGAAAACCTACCAAGGAACTATCACAGAACATACTTGCAAGATTAAGCAACTTCACTGCATTTCAACATTATTGATGGCAGTTCAAATCATATTGTTGAGCATCATAGCGATGTCACACATGTAACTAGGAGGGTGATTAAGGTATTGATGGAGCTTCCACTCGTGTGGAATTGCGTGCACCACTAAAAATCCTAAAGATGGTAAGTCTTTAGGTTTAGCCTTGCTTATACTAGGTTAAAACTCCACCCACGTATGCTAAGATACATGGAAGTCTTATCGCAGTATAGTTAAGGGTTGAATCCACAAGACAACGGTCTTGTTGGTAGCAACAAGATGGAAAACGTTTAGAATTTCACTTAACTTATTAATAGTTGATATTTAGTCCAAAGTTTTGATTTGGTTGTTTTAATCTAAGTGCAAGTAAAGTAAAGACAAGGAAGTAAACTTAAGGTTGTTAACAATGATAAGAAATCACTAGGATGTGATCAGTTTTCACCACCACTACGCATGGATCAATACACGCAACATAAAAACATAACCTGCAAAAAGAGTCAAATCAGTTAGTATCTTTGTAGACTTAGCTTACTTTCGGAGAACTAACTACGAGGAGTGTGGGAATGTTGTAACGCCAGACATCCTCGAACGAATGGTCACTTACTCTACAACATTCCCTCCGTAAAGTGTGTTCCTCGACTTTCCAAGGTTGTACTTTCATACGTCAACTGATTCCATTTCATAGTATGAAAGTGCAATGATGTAAGTGAGTTTACTTCACTTCTTGGAAAACACTCCTAGACACCGAAATAGATGCATGGTGGATACATGCATCAAGAACCAACATTCAATCGAGATTCGAATCTAATAGTACAAACATAGACAATTCATACTAAAAGATAAAAGATAACACAAGTTGGTGATCAAGCAACAAGCATTCATTAAACGATTGATGTCGAACTGAAAAGAAAGTATATCTCTATTGCAAACTATGGATTACATTGCATGAAATGAAACATGGGTAGCGGGGCTACTCCCCGCACCCTAGTGAATGGTACTACTCGCTCATAGCAAGGACAAAGAAGGAGGCGAGAAGAGAGAGAGAGAACATCATCCCCACAAAGGAGAGAGGAAAGTCAACCCCTTGGAAAGAGAGAGAAGGACGATCTTCACACTTCGTAGGTTGCTCGATGATGAGGACTCCTCTTCCCACCTTCTTTGGTGATGAGAGAGAAAGTGGCTTCAGGATGGAGTGTGGATCTCAGACCGACAACCTTTGGGAAGAGGATAGGGATGGAATAGCTCTGGAGTAGGAGAGGAAACCTCTGGACGTCTGAAACTTCCCCCTTTGAGAGGACCCCTCGGGTCTTATTTATAGGCTTTAAGTGAAGTCCAAACGGTTTGGGTGGTTTTTGGGTCCAAACGGTCTTGAAGACCGTTTGGACTCTGAGACCGTTTGGACTCATGCGGTCTTGAGATCATGTGACTCCATGCGGTCTTGGGACCGTGTGAGTCCATGCGGTCTTGAGATCGGTTGGATTCATGCGGTCTTGGGACCGTGTGAGTCCATGCGGTCTTGGGACCGTTTGGCTTCATGCGGTCTTAGGACCGTGTGAGTCCATGCGGTCTTGGGACTGTTCGGCTTCATGCGGTCTCGGGACCGTGTGAGTCCATGCGGTCTTGGGACCGTTTGGCTTCATGCGGTCTTGGGAGCGTGTGAGTCCATGCGGTCTTGGGACCGTTCGGCTTCATGCAGTCTCAGAACCGTGTGAGTCCATGCGGTCTTGGGATCGTTTGGCTTCATGCGGTCTTGGGACCATGTGAGTCCATGCGGTCTTGGGACCATTTGGCTTCATGTGGTCTTGGGACCGTGTGAGTCCATGCAGTCTTGGGACCGTTCTTCTTTTTGTGACTTTTTTTGTGTCTTTTTCTGTAAAAATAGGAAAAAGTTAATCTAATAGTATGTTTGCAATAAAAGAGAATAGTTAGAGATTCTATCTAATATATCTGAGGATGAGTGTGGAAAACTAAAGAAAATTACTAAGATAACATCACAAAATTAGAGGTTATCACCCCCCCTAACTTAGAGTCTAGCTTGTCCTCAAGTTAGATAGAGCTAAGGCATGTAATGGCGAGGTGATTTTATTTAGTTAAGATTTCCATACTCTTGCTTCAATTATAAACCCGAGATCTCCTAAGGTCGTATCGGGTCTTATTGTTTGTCTTAACTCTTTCAGGTATTTAGATTTTCTTGGGTCTCAGGTTTCTTCCATATCTTGTAGCCTGCATTGGGACCACTTTTTATTTGGTGCATGTCGTCGACTCTAATCAGCTTTATACCTCTCTGAAAAACCTACCGGAAGCTAGAGTTGGTATGAGGGTTGGCTAAAGGCTTGATGTGTAACTCCCCCTTCAAGTGAGGGAGGGGTTGTCTATGCTTTTAGGATCTCACTACCGGGCACGATACATATACCTTCATGAGGGCAGCTGAATGTACCGGTCGGGCGAGTCCTTTATAAGCCTTTCATATATTTAGACACCTTAGGGTTTCACTACCGAGCACGACACATCTGCCTTCGTGAGGGCAGCTGAATGTGCCGACCGGGTGAGACCTTCATTGGTTCTTTATATAGGTCCTTATTTATGGTACAACTCTCATAGTTTTATTCGACTCTCTAGCTTTTATTCATAAACTCTCAAGCTTAGGATTTAGGGTTTTTAGGGAAAATATTTTTGGGCGGCCAAGCCTCTTTTATTTGAAGAGAGGAAAGCTGTTCTTAGAGTTTCTTGACATGCATTTTTTGGTTTCTTTTTAATGATCCACCCGTGAGACTTCTTGATTTGGATGTCACCTGATGCCCCTCTTGTCCTTGAGAGTGCTTGGCTTATTTCTGCCTTGATATTGACCTGTGGAGAGTCGGATGTAGAAGTGAAACCAAAGCATGAAAATTAAGAGTGAAGAGAAATTATTAAGTCGCCATTATATGTCTAAGTGCTATTATAGTTATTATTCTTGAAGACTGACTTGATTCTAAAGTTAGCGGGGGATGAATTTATTCCAAAGATTTATTATCAGATGAATTATTTAAAACAAAAACTAAATGTGTAAGGGAAACTAAGAAAATTTTGTACAAAATTGAAAGAGAAGATGGAGAAAGAAGGATATAGAAATGATACCTCACCCTTGTCTAATGTACTCCCCCCTAACTTATCACTCACTCTGTCCTCAGAGTGTCAAAGTGAGAGGTTGAGAAGTACAAGGACAAGGGCGTCGGGCTTCTGTTAATCCTGAGTTTGCCCCTGGTGTTCTGAGTAGATTAGCTGCAAACTTTCCGCGTAGGGCGTGGTAATCCATGTCTGTCATATCCTCTACTGGTCTTTGAAGGACCATGATGGTGTACATCCAGTAGAGGACGTGGAAGTCACAGTCGTTTGATTCCCAAATTTGTTGGGGACATTTGTGGTTGAAGGATGGGCGATGAAAGTGTTCTTTGTCGTATGCCCTTGTGTGTTGACTTAGATTATCGATTAGTCTGTCTGCACATTCCTTCGCCACTTCCTTTGTTGGTGTCTTTGGTGTCACTACATATTTCTTCTACTGTGGATTGAACTGGCTGTCGGAACTGTTGTAGATGGTAGTTGTTCCTTCAGGTAGGTTTGTTGCCAGAATCATCCAATGCTCATGGTGAAGGAAGGGTAGCCTGATAAACTTCAGTGTTGTATGTTGTAGGAAGGAAATTAGTGCTTCAATTGTTCCAAGGTTCTTTAGCTTTAGGAGATTGTACTTCATATATGTGGATTCCATATAGGTTGTAGGGTGATTCCGTCTGAGAAGCAATTGATAGGCAGCCATCAAGCTCACAGATAGAGACCATTTGAACTGTACATTTTCTCGTAACGCGTCTGCCACAACCAAAATGTCGCCGGACATGTAAATGGGGTCATCTTTCTCGGCGTAAAGCCTTCACTTGATGCGACAGAGTTCATTGTCGGAGAGACTTTTGCAAGCACTGAGGTCAAAATCTGGGAAAGTTGGTTCTATGGCAGATAGGGGCACCATTTGTGATGGCGATCTCCTAATGGTTGCCCCTGACAAAAGATCTAGGTCTCCTTTATCCTGTGCCAGATCAAAGTGGGAAGGGTCCTATTTTCTTTGCTCGGGAACTATGGCTGGCTGTTTGTTTTTCTCCAATTCTTTTAAAGTTTGTCTGAAAGGTCGCCTTTGCGGATGTTGGATTGCTGAAAAGAGGTAGCGGGGGATGTCATCTGGTGCCATTGTCGGGTCCTTGAAGAACCTTCTATCACAAATAAGCTCCATGGCGTAACGCCTCGCAGGGAGTGAAAATCTTCAGCGACCAGATCGATAAAGGGGATTTCATTGTTTGTCGACTCCTCTTGGCGATTGTTGAGTTGTGTGAGAGTGTTGCTGATGTTATCCAAGTGCGTGCTAAGAGCTGTTTGTTGCTGCTTGAGCTCGCGGAGAGTCTCAGGCAGAGGTTGAGACTGCGTAGAGATCTCATCGACTTGCTTGGCCATCACTTCTTGCTGGCTTTTTACTCCAAGGACCAGCTCGAGCAAGTTGTTGTAGTGGCTGTCGATGTGATCAACTTCCCTGGCCACTACATCTTGTCATTGCTGAAAACCTTGGAGGATGCTTGGCAAGGCATGGTTCTGCTCGTCAATCTTGGCGACCTGTTTAGATATTCCCTGCACACAATAAAAAATGGAATGCATTATGTTAGAAGGGTCGGTGAGGAGGTTTCAAATGATGTCAAATTGACATCCGAATTCCTCACCGACGTTTGTGAAAGGGACCCCGGTTATGGAAGGGTGGGGTGGTTGGGGTCTGGGTGGGAAGGTTGTAGTGTCTTGCGGAAGAGACACTGTTGATGATTCCGCAAACTGCGTGGTGACTATAGATGGGGTCACCAGCAGTGTCGGGGTGGTGGTGGATGGGAAAGGTGATGGTATATCTGGTGAAAATGGTGGGATTGATAGTGTTGGGGGAAAGACTGTGGGGATGGAGGCGAAGGTGGTGAAGTCGGGCGTAGGAGTGGAGAAGGGGATGCCCGAAGAGAAAAAAGGGTGAAGAGGAGGATGCGGGTGGTGGTGTAGTTGTGGAGAAAGATGGAAGAGTGGTGGATTGTGGAAAGGTGGAGGGTGGTGAGGTGGTGGTGGTAAGCTCAGCATTTAGACTCAAAATGAAGGAGTCTAGAGATGAGGTGGTGATTTGTTCTTCGGGGAGGGGGGTTTCTATCTCTGGATGCGGTTTTGATGTTGGTGTCCCCGACAACTGTTGTTTCTATGAAAGTCTTTTGGAGGGGCATTTTACTGGATTTTTTGTTACCCTAGCTGTCGGGGCGGTTATGCTAAGTTCAGTCTGCCCCTCCTTTGCTTTTTTTTTTTTGGTGCCTTGACCGCAGCTATGAGTTTTGTAAGCTCCTCGTGAGTGAAGAGGAGCTTTTCCTTGTCGTAATCTGCAAGGTCCGGGAGCGGTATCAGGGTTCTAGATGATTTGACTGTAGGGCAGAAAATGTAATATAACTTTGCATCCTTATCTTTGATGATGTAGGAGTTTTTCAAAGTTTGTTCGTTGGTTAGGATGTCACCCTTTATCTGCTTGCATCTTGGTAGAGGTCTGTCCATCTTGAGATATTTGATAATGGATGTGATATGACCCCCATGCAAATTTCCTTCCCCAGGGCGTAAGCAGATAGCTTATGGATCATATGACGTCCAATGTTGATTGGTATCCCGTGTAGGACTGACCAGAGGAAAAAAAGATTTGAAATTATGACATTCCTGCCCTCCGTCGTGGGGAAGAGTGCACCTGTGAGAATTTTATGCAACGTGTGCACTAATCTAGATTGTATGTTCGAGGCCTTGCATGTCTTTACCTCGTAGGTGGGGATCCCTGTCAGGGATTTCTAGAAGTTATGTCTATTGAAATTGGTATTCTCTGTTCCAACAGCTTTGGCTTTCTTGAGCTGCTCCTAGTTGTCTATAAAGATTTCATTCAACATGTTTTCTGTGATGACAACCTTGCTGCCAAAGAGCTTGGTGACCAGCCTACGGTCACCTCCATCCTTTGATCTATCCATAATCTCGACATCTTCTTTGGTGAGATGTGTGAAGAATTCTATAGTGGGTTCGACATATGAAATTTCGGGGACAAATCATAGTTTGGAGAGATTAGCGTTGTCTAGCATGGTGAGGATTCTGTCGTAGATCCCCATCTTGAGGAGTACGCTTGAGCAGACGTACTTTGTTGGTTTTAGTATTTTATCGTTGGAAGGGAGGGTATGGATGTAGAGGTTTTCTGGTGGTGGTGTTGTAGTGGTGATGAGAGGGAAAACATGAACGATGATGGTGGTGGAAGTGGCAGCAGATGTGGTGGATGGTGGAATGTATCCTTCCAGGGTTTGTTCCCTTGCGGTGGCGGGATGAACCTGCTTCCTTGCCTGTTTCTTTGGTTGTTGAGTTGTAGTGGCTTCCTGGGCCTTCCTCTTCCCTTTGCTTTTTGTGGTGGGGGATTCCGCCTCGGGAGTTGGCTCATATTCTGAGCCCTCATCACTGGAAGAGATTACTTCCACTTCTTCATCGGGCTCCGCGGCTAGACATTTGTTGATGCGGTCAATTTCGTATAGGACCGCTATGATGCTGACCTTTGGAGGGGCCTTGCCAGTCTCATTGTAGTTATCGACGATCTTTTAGAGCCTGGCTCGGTCCTCTATCAATTTCTCCTTTGTCCAAAATGGAGCGTCGACAGTTCCTGTGGCTTCCTTAGCTGGTGATGCCATTTCTGAAAATGGAAAGTCATGTGTTAGCATAAAGATTGATTTTGTATGAGTATATATATTTTCATGTTTTAACGAAAAGAAGATGGTGCTGAAAAGACCAAACGGTTTTGAAGACCGTTTGGTTCCAAATGGTTTGAAGACCGTTTGGTTCCAAACGGTTTCAGGACCGGTTGGCTCCAAACGGTCTTCAAAACCGTTAGGCTCCAAACAGTTTCAGGACCGTTTGGCTCCAAACGGTTTCAAGACCGTTTGGCTCCAAACAGTTTAAAGCCAAACGGTTTCGAGACCGTTTGGCTCCAAATGGTTTCGGGACCGTTTGGCTCCAAACAGTTTCGAGACCATTTGGCTCCAAACGGTTTCAGGACCATTTAGAAGCTGAAACACTGGGGGTGCAGCAGACGGAAGAGAGGCAGAACCGGCGGCGAAAGCAAAGATGGTGTAGATAAGAACGATGGTGGCAATAGAAAAGGGAATCATGGCGGTGTCGTAGACGTCAGTGATAGCAAATACGGCGGCGGTGCACAGACGGAAGCGTCACTGAAGCTGCATGTTGAGGTACCTTGCGGAAACAGTCGGAGATGACGATAGTGATGCGAGGAGAGGTGGCAACAGAGGTGCGATCACCATGGAGACACATAGAGTCGGGAAGGAAGACGGTGAAGAGAAACTTGGTCGTGGGTCGTGCGGGAATGGGAGCAGAGATGGAACAGGAATAACCATTCACGCGAGGGTTTAAGAAAGGTCTGGAGTCGAAAGAAAGAGGTAGGGGGTTATATTTATAGGATTCAGGGGGGTTGGCCTTACAAAACCCTTAGGTCAAACGGTTTAGCGACCGACTCCAAATGGTTTCGAGACCATTTGGACTCCAAATGGTTTCAAGACCGTTTGGATCAAATGGTTTTAGGACCGTTTGGCTCCAAACGGTTTCAGGACCGTTTGGCTCCAAACGGTTTCAGGACCGTTTGGCTCCAAACGGTTTTCAGGACTGTTTGGGAGGTTTAAGGTTATTATGATTTTTATATTTTTATATTTGTTTTGGTTATATAAATTTTTATATTTTCAGGAGATAAACCTAAGGTAACTTAAAAGAACAGAAGATAAAAGAAGAAGATCAGATCTTGGGTTGCCTCCCAAGTAGCACTTGGGTTTTACGTCACTGGCTCGACGAGGTTTGGAAGTTGTTATGATGATGTTGTGGCTTCTCTGATCTTAATAGTCTGTCTCGAAATTTTATCTGCTGGAGTGTAGTATTTTTTCAATCGATGGCCATTGACTGTCCTTTCTCCTCCATTGTCGTCAACAATTATGACAGCTCCAGTCGGGTATATATGTTTGGTGATGAAGGGTCCGAACCACTTTGTGTGGAGTTTTCCGGGGAACAGTTTGAGCTTGGAGTTGAAAAGGAGTACTTTGTCACCAATGGCGATGTCTTTCCTTTTTAGATGACCATCGTGCCACATTTTGGTTTGTTCTTTATAAACCCTGGCACTTTGATAAGCGGTCATTGTGAGCTCCTCTAGATCTTGTAATTGGAGTTGTCTATTTTCTCCGACACTTTTGAAATCAAAATTCAGTTGTTTAATGGTCCACCAAGCCTTATGTTCCAGTTCCACTGGAAGATGACATGACTTTCCGTATACCAAACAGAACGGGGTTGTCCCGATTGGTGTTTTATAAGCAGTTCGGTAAGCCCAAAGGGCATCGGGAAGCTTGGTGGACCAGTCAGTGCAGTGTCTATTGACTGTTTTTTCTAAGATTGCCTTTAGTTGTCTATTTGAAACCTCAACCTGACCACTGGTCTGTGGATGGTAAGGCATGGCAACTTTATGGTTAACGCCGTATTTCTTTAAGAGGGCTTCAAAGCTTTGTTCCAGAAAATGGGTCCCTTCGTCGGATATGACAGTTTGGGGAACTCCAAATCTGGGAAAAATGATATCGTTAAACATCTTAATGACTGGTTTGGAATCGTTGGACACTGTGGGTACAACTTCGACCCATTTCGAGCATAGTCTACTGCAACCAGAATGTAGGAGAAACCATATGAAGAAGGAAAGGGGCCCATGTAGTCTATCCCCCACACGTCGAAAAGTTCGATCTCTTGCCACATGGTGAGGGGCATTTCATTCCTTTTAGATATGCCACCAGAGAGTTGACATTTGTTGCAAGATTTTACAAAATCATGAGAATCTTTTTCTATGGTTGGCCAAAATAAAACCTGATTGCAGAACTTTCATGACAGTTTTCTTCGCACTCATGTGTCCCCCAGTGGGGTTGGAATGGCAATGCTCTAAGACGGGGGTGATCTCTTCTTCAGGTAAGCAGCGACGGAAAAGTCTGTCTATGCAAAGATGAAAAAGGTAGGGTTCATCCCAGTACAATTGCTTTACATCGTGGAGGGATTTCCTTTTGTCGTGATGGGAGGTGGAAGGGTGAATGATTCCAGTAGCCAGATAATTAACAATGTCGGCATACCAGGGGAATCCATTGGTAACTTTCATTAGTTGGTCATCTGGAAGGGAGTCTCAGATCGATATATTATCTTCATCCTCGACTTCAATGCGGCTGAGATGATCGGCTATGACGTTTTCCACTTCGCTTTTGTCTTGGATTTCCAAATCGAATTCCTGAAGCATCAATACCCAGCGGATAAGTCTGGGTTTTGCATCTTGCTTCTGAATTAGATATCGTATGGCGGAGTGGTCAGTGTAGACGATGACCTTGGATCCAATAAAGTAAGAGCGGAATTTCTCGAACGCATAGATGACAGCTAAGAACTCCTTCTCTGTAGTAGTGTAGTTCTTCTGTGCTTCATCAAGCGTTTTAGACGCGTAGTAGATTACATAAGGTTTCTTGTCGATTCTCTGTCCTAATACGGCCCCTATGGCATAATCGCTGGCGTCACAGATGATTTCAAAAGGTTGTGACCAATCTGGGGCTCTTAGTATGGGTGCAGAGATTAAAGCATTTTTTAGAGTTGAGAAACTTTGTAAGCATTCTTGATTAAAATTGAACTCGGTGTCTTTGGTAAGAAGTTGGGTCATGGGTTTTGCTATTTTTGAGAAATCTTTGATAAATCTTCTGTAAAACCCAGCATGACCCAAGAATGCTCATACTCCTTTTATATCTTTTGGTGGCAACAACTTCGAGGTAACATCGATTTTTGCCTTGTCGACCTCAATCCCTCTGTCACTCACTCTATGCCCGAGGACAAAACCTTCAGTTACCATAAAATGACATTTTTCCCAATTCAGGATGAGGTTCGTCTCCTCGCATCGTTGTAAGACTTGTCCAAGATTGAGTAGACAGTTATCGAAGTAATCTCCATAAACTGAAAAATCATCCATAAATACTTCCATTATAGATTCTATTAATCCTGCAAAAATGGCAGACATACACCTTTGGAATGTAGCAGGTGTGTTGCACAGCCCGAATGGCATTCTTCTAAAAGCATAGGTCCCAAAGGGGCAGGTAAAGGTAGTTTTCTCTTGGTCTTCCGGGTGTATAGGGATTTGGTAGAACCTGAAATAACCATCGAGATAGCAGAAGTATTTTTGGTGGGCTAAACGTTCTAGGATTTCTTCAAGAAAGGGCAGAGGGTAGTGATCTTTTCACGTTGATTTGTTTAGTTTCCTATAGTCGATGCACATCCTCCACCCCGTCACAGTCCTTGTTGGAACTAACTCATTTTTGTCGTTTAGCACGACAGTGGTTCCTCCCTTTTTGGGGACCACTTGGACGGGGCTGACCCATTGGGAGTCTGAAATTGGGTAAATTATACCAACTTTTAGTAATTTGAGGACTTCAAGGCAAACCAATTCTTTAAGATTGGGGTTCAACTTCCTTTGGTGTTCTTTTGAAGGCTTGAATTCCTCGACCATGGGTAGTCTATGCATGCATAAGGCATGGTTTATACCTGTCAAGTCAATTATTTTGTACCCCATGGCCTTCTTGTGCTTCTTTAATTCGTCGAGAAGCCTTTCTTCTTGGTCTCCGGTCAGAGTGGAACTGATGATAACTGGACATAATTTTTATTTGTCCAAGAAGACGTGTTTAAGTCCCGTGGGTAGAGTCTTCATCTAAGGAGCCTTGGGCACTTTTGTTGTTTCTAAAACAGTGACGGATTTGAGCTCCTCAAAGGTGGCTGTCGGCGCTTCTTCAACTTTCTCTAAGTGTTGCAAACATTGTTGAGCCAATTCATTTGCTGAAAATTTGACTTCTAGATTTGTCAGAACATTCTCCAACTCATCAGATGGCTCGGATATTTCCAATTGGGACATTTGGTGTATTGCATCTAAGAGAAAAACCTCCTCTTGAATGTTGGGACCTTTCATGCTGTTGAGAACTCGAAATTGAATTGCTTCTTTTCCCAATCTTAGAATAATCGTGCCAGCTTCAACATCAATAAGCGCCCTAGCTGTGGCAAGGAAAGGTCTTTCAATTATTATTGGGTATCTCAGATCCTCCTTGATATCCATAATAACAAAATCACACGGGACGTAGGCATCTTTGCCTATTCTGACTGGAATATCCTCGATAATTCCTAGAGGTGCAGTGATAGTGGAGTCAGCTAACTGAATTGTCATTGTTGTGGGCAGCAAGTTAGTGAACCCTAATCATTTACACATGGAGTAGGGAATAATTGATATGCTAGCCCCTAAGTCAGCTAATCCCTTTTTACTTGAGGCATTTCCAATACAACACTGAATACCGAAGGAACCAGGCTCCTTCTTTTTCTTTGGCATCTTGTTAAGAATGATATCAGAGGTTGTCTGAGCTAGTTTAACGATCTCTTACTCCTCAGTAATGTACTTCCTTGATAGCAAAGTTTTTAGGTATTTAGCCCAGGCTGGTACTTCAGAGAGGGCATCGAGGAGAGGGATGTCAATATAGAGTTTCTTCATCGCCTCCTTGAATTTTTGGAATCTAGTGTCCATCTTAGTCTCTTTCAATCTACCTGGATATGATATCCTAGTTTTATATTGTGGGACCTCTGACTCCTTGGGGGCTTGTTCCTTTTCCTTGCCTTTTTTAGTCTCTACAGAATTCTCAGTTGCTAGACTTGGGCTTGCATTTGGAACAAAGACAGATGTATCATCATTATCATGAGTGATCCTTGTAGCTTCATGAAAGACACGACCTGATCTGGTAGTGACAGCATTCAGTTGCTCCGTTCTATTCTGGTCATGTCTTGGGTTCGACTCTGGTTGGCCAACAAAAGTGCCTGCTGGAGGTTTCAATTGGGCAACAATTTGTGCTAATTGAGCCTCTACAACCTTCTGCTGAGCTTGTTGATTAGCGAGCATAGTTTGTTGTGATTGTAGCATTTACCTGATCATAGTTATCTCATCAGTGGGCTGGGAAGGGATATTTTTCTGTTGAAATTGTTGTTGTCCTTGATGTGGCTGTTGTGGCGGTGGTGCTAACTGAGGCTGCTGTGATTGCTACAGCTGAGGGGGGAGTTGTGGGTGCAGAGGAGGATGGGTGTATTGGTAGTAAGTGGAGGGATTCCTTTGGTAGTTGGATCTTGGTAGGTTATTTCTAAGGTTCCCTTGATTCTGGTTAAAGTTGCTTTGAAATCCTGGTGGCAGTCTATTAGAAGATCCCCCTTACATTTGGTGTTGTGGATTGGCAGTCCTCGCAGGATTTCCATATTGAAACCCGGGGTGGTTTCTTGGTTGGCTTGGGTTATAGTAAGCTTGTCCCGGTATGGAATGAATGGAATTAACTTGTTCGGGTATCTGTTCTTCAGGTTGTTCGATAATTGGTTCATACTACTGTTGTGGTGGTTGCATATCCATCATTACATTGTAAAGTAACCCACATGATAGCGTTGGGTGATCAGATGCGTGGCAAGCTTCACAGGTTCCCGTAGCAGCTTTAACTTGCTGAATTTGGGGGTTTTTCTTCTTATCATATTCCCCAAATGAAGCTTCAAGTGCCTGCTGTTTGTGAGTGATAGTCTTTAAAGCTTTAGCAATATCCTTCATTTCCATTGATTCCTCAGCTTTATAAACCTTGAGGACTCCTTTACCAGATGATCGTCCCCAATTGGATTGGTTCTCAGCTCCAAGAGTGACGATCTTCCAAGCATCTTCGTAGTTCTTCCTCATAAAATTTCCTCCAGATGAGGAATCCAGAAATTTTTTGATGTCATCACTCACCCCCCTATAAAACTTTTCTATCAATTGATTCTAGGAGATACCGTGATGGGGGCACTTTCTTAAAAGCTCCTTGAATCTTTCCCATGCTTCTGCGAGTGTTTCTCTGGGAAGTTGGGCAAAGTGGTTAATTTGTCCCCTAATTTCGTAGGTCAACGAAGGAGGGAAGAACTTCTCCAGGAATGTTTCTTCCAAGGGAGCCCAGGTGGTGATGATTGTCTCCCTATCAAGAGAGTTGTACCAACTCAAGGCCCTTCTAGATAGAGTGAAGTGAAAAAGATGTAGCATTATTGCGTCGAAGGCAACTCCGGCTTGCGGGACAAGTCGGCAAAGTGCCTTGAACCTCTTTAAGTGATCCATGCAGTTATCTCCCGAACTACCGGAGAATGAAATACCCTGCATGATTTGAATCCATTGCGTCCGGATCTCAAAATGGGGTATGTTGATGATGGGTGGCCGAACTGGGTGATTATCCTCATAGTTCTTTGGGATGACATAGTCTCGCAGTTGCTTGTTCCTAAGATCTAACTGGGCAGCTTCGTTTTCAGCTCAGATGCGAGCTTGTTCTTCAGCTCGGATCTCTGCTTGAATCTGAGCACGAGTGTCAGCAATGAGTTGTGCTCTCTGAGCATCTATGGCTGCGTTGACCCTTTCCATAACTAACGCAGCTTGTCATTGATCTTCAGCCATTTGCCTGGCTCTTTGGCGGTTGAGTCTAATGTGAAGGTGGAAGCTTCTCTCTACCTCAGAGTCCTACTCTAGATCAGGGAAGAATCTGAGGTTATGCGATGGTTGCATACACGTCTTCTACCTGAGTAGAGGAAGAAACACACTTGTTAGATAATGCAGAAGGTGTGATGGAATTAAGAAGATATGGAGTAATGTTTAAAGAAAAGTGAAAAACCCTAACCAACTAGCAAGATGGTAAATGAAATTAAAATGTTCCGTTGTCCCTGGCAACGATGCCAATTTTTGATGGAGCTTCCACTCGCGTGGAATTGCGTGCACCACTAAAAATCATAAAGATGGTAAGTCTTTAGGTTTAGCCTTGCTTATACTAGGTTAAAATTCCACCCACGTATGCTAAGATACATGGAAGTCTTATCACAGTATAGTTAAGGGTCGAATCCACAGGACAACGGTCTTGGTGGTAGCAACAAGATGGAAAACGTTTAGAATTTCACTTAACTTCTTAATAGTTGATATTTAGTCCAAAGTTTTGATTTAGTTGTTTTAATCTAAGTGCAAGTAAAGTAAAGACAAGGAAGTAAACTTAAGGTTGTTAACAATGATAAGAAATCACTAGGATGTGATCGGTTTTCACCACCACTACGCATGGATCAATACATGCAACACAAAAACATAACCTGCAATAAGAGTCAAATTAGTTAGTATCTTTGTAGACTTAGCTTCCTTTCGGAGAACTAACTACGAGGAGCGTGGGAATGTTGTAACGCCAGCCATCCTCAAACGAATGGCCACTTACTCTACAACATTCCCTTCGTAAAGTGTGTTCCTCGACTTATCAGGGTTGTACTTTCATACGTCAACTGATTCCATTTCATAGTATGAAAGTGCAATGATGTAAGTGAGTTTACTTCACTTCTTGGAAAACACTCCTAGACACCGAAATAGATGTATGGTGGATACATGCATCAAGAACCAACATTCAATCGAGATTCAAATCTAATAGTACAAACGTACACAATTCATACTAAAAGATAAAAGATAACACAAGTTGGTGATCAAGCAACAAGCATTCATTAAATGATTGATGTCGAACTGAAAAGAAAAGTATATCTCTATTGCAAACTATGGATTACATTGCATGAAATGAAACATGGGTAGCGGGGCTACTCCCCGCACCCTAGTGAATGGTACTACTCGCTCATAGCAAGGACAAAGAAGGAGGCGGGAAGAGAGAGAGAGAACGTCATCCCCACAAAGGAGAGAGGAAAGTCAACCCCTTGGAAAGAGAGAGAAGGACGATCTTCACACTTCGCAGGTTGCTCGATGATGAGGACTCCTCTTCCCACCTTCTTTGGCGATGAGAGAGAAAGTGGCTTTGGGATGGAGTGTGGATCTCAGACCGGCAGCCTTTGGGCAGAGGATGGGGATGGAATAGCTCTGGAGTAGGAGAGGCAGCCTCTTGACGTCTGAAACTTCCCCCTTTGAGAGGACCCCTCGAGTCTTATTTAAAGGCTTTAAGTGAAGTCCAAACGGTTTGGGTGGTTTTTGGGTCCAAACGGTCTTGAAGACCATTTGGACTCTGAGACCATTTGGACTCATGCGGTCTTGAGATCGTGTGACTCCATGCGGTCTTGGGACCATGTGAGTCCATGCGGTCTTGAGATCAGTTGGCTTCATGCGGTCTTGGGACTGTGTGAGTCCATGCGGTCTTGGGACCGTTTGGCTTCATGCGGTCTTGGGACCGTGTGAGTCCATGCGGTCTTGGGACCGTTCGGCTTCATGCGTTCTCGGGACCGTGTGAGTCCATGCGGTCTTGGGACCATTTGGCTTCATGCGGTCTTGGGACCGTGTGAGTCCATGCGGTCTTGGGACCCTTCGGCTTCATGCGGTCTCGGGACCGTGTGAGTCCATGCGATCTTGGGACCGTTTGGCTTCATGTGGTCTTGGGACCGTGTGAGTCCATGCGGTCTTGGGGCCATTTGGCTTCATGCGGTCTTGGGACCGTGTGAGTCCATGCGGTCTTGGGACCGTTCGACTTCATGCAGTCTTGGGACCGTTTGGCTTCATGCGGTCTTGGGACCGTGTGAGTCCATGCGGTCTTGGGACCGTTTGGCTTCTTTTTGTGACTTTTTTTTGTGTCTTTTTCTGTAAAAATAGGAAAAAGTTAATCTAATAGTATGTTTGCAATAAAAGAGAATAGTTAGAGATTCTATCTAATATATATGAGGAAGAGTGTGGAAAACTAAAGAAAATTACTAAGATAACATCACAAAATTGGAGGTTATCAGGTATGTAATGAGTTATCATCACATCTTCATGTAAATTGATTATGAAATGGGCCTCTCACTTATTCATGTACTAAAGCAAAAAGAAAAGACTCTAATGACTATTTAGGATCTAGATCTACATCAGGCTGGTCCATGTAGCAGCAACATACCATACAATCTGATCCAGTTGGCCCAAAGCATTAAGACAAACTCCTCGTATCGCGCTTAAAACAACCTTGCTATTTGGATGACCTCATAGGTATCCTAGGGATTCCTAAAGATTCTTTTAATGAGTGTTTAGGTAGCACTACTAGGTATACATTACCGCATTTGTGAGCACAATCATACACCCATTGGGATGCTGGTATGTATGCCCTGAGAGACAATCATATGATGATTGGATTGGGATACATTATGATTGATTTGATAAATATCAAAGGCAAGCTTCCAATTTGTTCTGGTTTAATCAGTTATGAGATAATGATATAACAAAATGAATGTCTAGAGAATGACAATACTCAATGACGTATGTCTTCAAGTTGAGGACCTGAAGATTGAGATCATACGGATGATAAGAGTTTGTACATTCTTGTTTTGTCCCTAGTCGGATGTCATTGTGGAAAGTTGATAGACAATAATGACACATCAAGACTAGAGTGTGTGTTGGTCGATGATAGAGTCTCATTAGTCATGATATGTGATATCAAACCAAGAACATAGATAAATGTTAGAGAACAGTGTATCAGACAGACCCACCGTGAGAGTGACACATAGAATCATGACATGGTAGTCACAGTCATCTCTCACAGTGATGGTGGTGATTGTGATTCTTAGACCTGAAATCAATGCACTAATCACATGTCGTTGGGTACACTTTGACATCATCAAGCACGGTCCTAAAATATGGATTGTTATAAAGGTGATGATTGGTGACTTTGACACATGGGGTTTTGATTGTGAGTGATAGATATGGGATTTGTCCCTCCTGAGGGAGTATGATGTCTGTGGCCACTTGATAAGCGAGGTTGAGAAAGGTATGAGCATGCATGTGTGAGTCAATATGTGATATTAATGGTACACATATCTCAGACAGTCTACTTTGGATCAAGGAACGTGAATGAATGTTGAAAGGATGACAACTCCATGCCTTGAGTTCATTCAAGATGTCAGAGATAAAGGAATTAAACATTCACTAGAACACCAATCATAGACTGTAGGATTGAAAGTTGTTCTCCAACTTTCCTTTTCACTTGGATAGCACTAATGTGCGACTAGGAACCACTCTTTGCTTGTGATGTCATAAGATAGTTATGGACATTCACTGCCAACGTGAAATGGGACCTATAGGGTCACACAAAAAGGATTTACTTGGAAGAGGAGTTTATCCATGAATGATGTTTGGATTGATTACTAAAGGTGTTTAGGTACTCAATCAAACATTCAATCAATTGACTTGACTCAGAATCATCAAGTTGAAGTGTTGAACTAACTGATTTGAATGTCAGATTGATTGAGAACTACATTGACTGTGTTTTGCATAATATGGACCACCAACGATCGGATCATGGTTAGTGAGATGACCGGTTCACTTGGTGAACTGACCGGTTCATGTATCCAAACGAGCAGTGTTGGGTTGTGTTGATTTGTGAGAAAAAGATTTTTGTTTCACTTGTACAATTTGATTGGGACAAGAATTTATCTTTGCAGTAATTAGAAACAAACAAGGAAAGACAATTGGAGGCAAGTATGGGATGCGAACCGACCAGTTCACTAAGACAACTGACCGACTCACACTCCCAACTGACCGGTTCATTTGTGAAATGACTGGTTCAGATGCCGTAGTGCTATCAGTTCATGGAAATTTCACACCCTTCTACTCCCACTTTAATCTCACATTGCCTAGGGCTGAGAACCCTGACCCTGACCCCTCCTATATATATAGGGGTACTAATGGATTCTCAGATAGAACAACTCAGAATATCAGTTGCTCTGTAAAGTTTTTGTCCTCTCTAGTTGTGGTAATCGAGAGAGCCCAAACAATTTCTACCCATCTTGGGAGGAACATCAAGGGAAAGACAACTGTAGAAAAGCAACTAATTGTGGGAGAGTGTGTCAGCGACTAGTACATCGATAGAAGGGGACGACTCCTTCTAGTGTCATGTAGGACAAGATGACTAGATTTCATGATGGTCCATGTAGACTATCTATAGAGGTGGGAGATTTCTGCCGCTCAGGAGGACGATAGTCAATCACAGTCTGAGTTGAGACCAGGAGTTGCACAAACACCGTCAAAGGCTAGGTGGTTAAAGACCGCAATAGCTGTGAGGTATTATCACTGAGCAAGTCTCAGGACCAATACACCTCGCTAAAACCATCCTTGCTATTTCATAGTCATTTATGCGATCTGTGGTTATGGTTTTGTGGTGAGAGAAATATTGTTTTCACTGCCATCTCCCTCACCTAAAAACCTATCAGTGGTATCAGAGCCATGTCAACGTACTGTGTTTTAGGATAATCAATATGATTGGTTTTTCATTTTGCCGCCTTTTATTTATTGCATACGATGCAAATATTTAACTGGTTAAATGTGAATATTTGATTAATACCACATGATCCCAAACTAAATATATACATATATTATATGGTATATATATACAAATGATACATGTCACTCAAAATGGTTTTGATGGTGGATGTGTAGCGTGGTTATGGCCTATAAATCCGTATGTGTACTTGGTTCATTATGGTTGTTTGCTCTCGGTCTGTGCACCGAGCCCTCTTCTTCTTTTCCTGATGTAACTCGAGATAACTCGAGATTCTCTTCTACCTTTGCTCCCCCCAAATGTAACTTAGGGTTTCCCAAAGTTTATGTAAAAGTAGGATAGTTTATTTTCTATTACGTCAAGGACTAGCGGGCACCTAGACGAGTGGTTGGAGGTGTGAGATGATCGGCTGGAGGTGCCAACCAATCGGTTGGTGGACCAAGACAATTGGCTGATGGTGCAGCAGGAGGCCTAACGAGGAGCAGACAACCTAATGAACCAACCTCTAGAGGAGCCAGAAGATCGATTGGGAGACAACTGACCGACCGGCCAGGAGGCGAGCCAATCAGTCGTGTGACGAGCTGATCAAACCCAGAATGGCCTAAGTACAAGATCTTCATCAATAACAGGTTGCATGTGATGTAGACCTAGATGATCATAATTCCTTATGGCTCAAGGATTTATAATAGGATGGCCATAACCATCGCTTTACTATTATTGCATATTTTATTGTGGGATATAGCATGTATATGATACATACTATATATGTGGTGATTGGATACACATATGCATATATAAGCATATTAAAACCCCTCAATATCCACCACAATGTTGATGACATTTGCAATTACATAGGCTCTTTCAGATGCCTTACTGCTGATGAAACCAGAAGCATAGAAAGCCTACCTAATCTCCACAAGATACACAACACCCTATCCAGAAGCGACCCCCATAAGGCCCCAAGCCCTGACGGTGTTGATACATCGTTCCTCTTGAAGATTTAGCATTCCATAAAACACTCCTTGCTAGCCACATCATGCACTGCCATAAAAGGCAAGGAACTGAAGCCCTTTTTCTACAATGCAAGTATTGTCCTCATTCCTAAAGTTTCCAAACCTGAGAAATGTGAGGAGTTTAGACCCATTTCTTTAAACAACTATGTGCTAAAGCTTGTATCGAAGATTATTGTGGAAAGACTGAAAGGCTACCTCTCAGAATGGATCTCACCAACCCAAAGTGCTTTTGTACCAGGGTGGAAAATAGCAGATAACATCACAGTAGCACAAGAGATCCTTCACATCATGTGGAGGAAACAACACCTAGAACTATGGCTATCAATATTGATCTATCTAAGGCCTATGACTGAATGACTCGGCCTTTCATAGTAGATACTCTTATCAAAATTGGGTTGCCTGAATCCATCAGAAAATACATTCTTAACTCAATCTTTGGCGGTGATGCTTCCATCATTTGGAAAGGTAAAGAGATTGGATCCTTCAAAGACACTAGAGGACTCTGTCAAGGAGATCCCCTATCACCTTATATGTTTGTCCTATGTCTTGAAAGACTAATCCAGTCCATTGATAAACTTGTGGCAGAGAAAAAATGGACATCGATTAAAATTGACAGCAAGGGACCTAAAATCTCACACCTATGCTTTGCCGATGATCTGCTTCTCTTTGCAAAAGCAGACATTGTGGAGATGAAGACTATACTCAGATGCTTTGAATACTTTGGAGCCGTTTCAGAACAAGTCATTTCCATTAACAAGTCCAATATACATTTCTCTAAGAACGTGCCTCAGAGAACCAGGAGACGCTTATGCAGGTTGAGCAACTTCTCCCCCACAGAAAACATGGGAAAGTACATGGGCGTACCTTTGATCCATGGGAAAATGAAAAAGGATATGTATAGTGGTGTCATCATAAAGGTGTCAGATAATATCAATTCTTGGGCAGCGCGAACCCTCTCTCTCTCTCTCACTGGTTGAGTGAGTTTATCCAAATCCACCCTTTCAGCCATTCCACCATATGCAATGCAGACCGCAATGATCCCTGTGAAAGTTTGCGATCGCATAGATAGCAGTATCCATTCCTTCATATGGGGAGGTAACAATAAGAAACACCCCCTATCTCTAGTAGCATGGAATAAAGTAACATCTGACAAAGAACATGGAGGCTTGGGTATTAAGTCAATGAGGGATCTCAATCAAGCATTGATCACCAAACATGCCTGGGAGATGAGTTCAGCTAGGAATTCACCTTGGTACATGGGTTTATGGCAAAAGTTCGAAAAATATGAGGGCCATTATCTACCATACATATCTCATTTAGGACGGGCAACCTTACAGTGAAAGCAGTTCATTCTGAACAACTGTAGAATGATCATCACCAATGGAGAGAAAACTAACATCTGGTCTGATCACTGGTGTGACAACAACACTATGAAAGAGGTAGCTTTAAAGTCGATCCCTGGTAACATGTTACAGATGACAGTGAATAATCTTATTACCTGAGATTATAGTTGGGACGTCGATCTTTTGAGGGAATGGTTCCCACAGAACATTATCAAGAAGATAACGAACATGCCTCCTCCACTACGTACCGTGACTCTGGATAAGAGGGCTTGGAACCATATAGATTCAGGCAACTTTTCCACCAGAAGCGCATACAATGTCCTGTGGGAGGGCAAGGACATCAGGACATAGGGAAAGTTGACAAAGATTTGGAAGCTTAAAACGTCTATGAAGGTAAAGTTCATGCTTTGGCTTGTGGGTCATGAGGCTATTCTCACAAATAGAAGAAGAAGAGCCCGAAACTTAACCAGTGACAGCACTTGCCCGATCTGCAAGAATGGCGAGGAATCGACTATTCATGCTCTTCGAGATTGCGAATAAGTGGCACAAATCTGGAAGCTGATCCTCTACTGTGATATATGGGCAACCTTCTTTGTAACAACGAATGTGTGGAGCTCGCTGGACAGAAGCTTATCAGCGTCGGAGCCCAACAACCTGTTGTTCGCAGTGGGTTGCTGGCATATTTGGAACCAGAGAAACAAGGCCGTGTTCAAGAACAAGATGTTGACAGCAACTCAGGTCCAGACCATGGTCACAAAAGATGTCATCCTTACATTCAAAGCTTGGGCCATGAGTGACGCTGTCAAGACCACGCTGGAACCTACATCCACTTGGTGCAGACCTACCAAGGAGTCAATCAAGTTGAACAAAGATGCCACCTTCGACGTACAAACGGGTCGATCGACGATTGTTGGGGTCGACAGGAACCACGATGCTAAGTGGCAAGGCGGCTGGGGAAAGATCGTGAGACCTAACAGCGCCTTGGAAGCAGAAGTAATGGCAATTGCCTTAGCTACTGAGATAGGTAAACAACTTAACTTCAGGCTCATCTGTATAGAAATGGACTCCAAACATGCAAGGCTTGCTATTGAGGGTGACTCTTCAGACTTCCCAAAGCTGGCCAGGTGGATAGAAGAGGTGAAGGCTAGAATGGAACCAAGATGGATTTGTGGCTTCACGAAGAGAGAAGGTAATAAGGCAGCAGACTGGCTAGCCAAGTTCCACAACAAAAACTAGGGTGTCTTTTATTTCTATAGAAGCCCACCTACCGAACTTGTTGATATAATCAACTTAGACCTCTGTAATGGTCGTAGTACTACCATGTTTAATCCTATTATGAATCCATCTCAGTGTAACAATTTGCTCAATTTGCTTGGACGAGAGGGGTGAGATGAATAAAATAGCCCTCTGACTTCCTTTAAAAAAACCATCAATATAATATTAAGTCTTAGATGCTTTCCATAAGCGGCACGCATGAAAAGCTTGATCGACGTGTGTAGGCATCCCAAGGGTGGTGCGCTTTCTATCTCGTGGAAGTGTGATGGTAGTTGTGTGGGCCCGCTAAGCGGGGTGCACTTCTATTGTGTTGGCTTTTGAGTCGGGCTTAACTATATGATCTTAATGGGATTAAGAACTTAGAGGCATGGAGATGTTCATGGTAAAGAGTTGGGCATTACATCTATCCAAGGGTTGCATATGATGCAATTGGTAAATGTTACCTACCTTAATAATTGATTATGGACGCTGGCATTGGCCGGGTAATAACACAATTGTTTTAGATCTTGTCTCACTAGAAGGTTGTATGGTGCAATCTACCTAATTGATTGTGAGGGCTATCAATTTGATCAAAATATTGGTAGCGATAATTAATTAAAATCCTAATTATATCGTCAAATTTTTCAAATCAATCAAATTAAGTCAAAAAGAGTTTTGGATTAAAATTGCATATTTCCTTTTTGTAGAACAAATGGTTGTCAATAATAATCACTTTTCATTGTGATCGGTCCTTGAGAAGGACAAGCTAAATGGGACTAATTTCCACAACTGGTTTAGGACATTGAGAATTGTTCTCACTCAAGAGTGAAAGCTCTATGTCCTAGATACACCAGTTCCAGAGGAACCCGTTCCCACACACCAAAGGCAAAAAGGGATGCTTACAGGAAGCATATTGAAGATGCCATTGATGCGAAGTGCTTCATGTTGTGCTAAATTAACTATGAGTTGCAAAGACAACATGAGAACATGGAAGTCATTGAGATGGTTCAGCATCTCAAGAGAATGTATCAAGACCAAGCACGCAAGAGAGATATGATGTCTCCAGGGTGTTGTTCAAGTGGCTTCATGATAGAAGGAGATCGATTTGGTCATCACACGCTCAGGATGATTGGGTATGTGGAGAACCTGACAAGACTGGGATTCCCTCTGAGCTAAGAGTTGGCTACTGATGTGATACTACAATTGTTGCCAGAATCTTATAGTCAATTTGTGATGAACTACAACATGAACAACTTTGACAAGCTATTGATAGAGTTGTTGGGCATGTTGAGGATAGTTGAGGCACAGATGAAGAAAGACAAACCAAAATTTGTGATGTTGATCAGTAGAAATAAGGGTAAGTCTAAAGGCAAGGGCAAGGGCAAAGCAAATAAGGGTTCTGATGCTAGCCAATAGCCCAAGTCATCTTCAGCTCTCAAGGCCAAAGGAGGGGTGAACAAGGGAGGCAAATGTCACCATTGTCAAGAGCCAGGAAATTGGAGGAGAAATTTCCCTCTCTATCTAGATGAATAAAAGAAGAAGAAGGAGGGGATGGAAGTCTCCACTTCAGGTATCCTGAAATAAACTTGAAACACTTCTTTAATCTGAGGTATATGATACCAAGACATAGATCTGACATATATTGTATGCAGGATCTGAAAAGAAGTGATGGTCTTTGTGAAAGGACCAACAAGGAGCACTCATCATTGGATCAAGTGTTACTACCATAGATAGGAGTACCTTTTACTTTATTTAAGCCCAAAGGGCATGTAATAGAGTTATGAACTACTATTTCATTATGCCAATAAATAGAAACACTTTATTTCTACATCTTGTAATGATAAGGATGTTTATCAATAAAGTTGATGTTTCAATTTCAAAGATATGATCTTTTGTGGCAATGATTTATTTATATTGTGGTACTTAGTATGCATAATATAAAATGATACCTAAAATTTATTGATGAATCAAATAGTTAATTAGCATTATCATGATAAATTCATTTCTAGATTCCATTTTAATGGATATGCCAGACTTTTCTGGTTATGAATCATTAAGAGATATGAATGTCTTGGGCATGATAACAAGTCAATCTTCACTAGATGAGAATGACTATTCTATTGGGTATAATACATATTGATGTATTTATATACCTACTGGAATAAATGCTAATGCTTCAGATGGTGTTTATTGAAATACCAATATGAATATCTTGAAGTGTTCAGGAGTGTCATAAATGAAGTACAAACTTGGTAAAAGTATTAACTCTTTTATGTGATCAATGAATGAGATACTTAAACCACATGTTTGAGGACCTTGTGAGTAATTATGATAATGTATCATAGAGAACTCATGATTAAGACATAATCATGTCTTAATCAAAGAAGGAATCATACTCTGAAGAGTTAGAGCATGATCATCAAATAACTAATCTTCGAGAATTCTTATAAACAACATGATTTACACTAAATAAAGGAGATTAAGAATCACAAGTGTTGTGGATTCTCAAATTCCTTATATAATAGAAACACCTCATATATCTAGGTAATGAATCGGTCATATGATGAGCCAATAAGCTACATGAAGTTGAGGGACCAGATTTTGAGCTATGGCTTGAGGCCATAAGATCTAAAATGACTTCCATGTGAACCACACGGTATGACCTTAGTGGTAGCACTTGATTGGGATAAAACCCATAAGTGTAATTGGGTCTTAAGAGTTAAGACTGACATGAATGACATTTAGAGAAAGGATCATGCTTGATGTCGGAACTTGAAAGACTATGAAATTTGGCATATGGATACTAAAATCACATTCTTGGAAGGAATAAGATAAGGTTGTGTACGTGACACAACCTGAAGGGTTTTATGAATCGAATAATACAAATAGAGTCTATAAATTATAAGGTATTAATCAATATGATCGATTAAATACAAGCACCTCAGAATTGGAAGTCTTTACTTTGATTATATAGTCAAAAGGTTTAATTGATATATCAAAATAAAGAAGGGATCTATGATTACAAAGATTTAGTGGGAGTGTATTCACATTCCACATGGTGAGGAGGAATGAAATGTTCTAAAATGGAACTGGTGTGGAAATACCTTCTTTAAGGGAAGATAGAGAAATGTCCTATGTGATAGGAATAGAGATCTATAGGGATAGTTCTCAAAAACCTTTTGACCGGGTAAAGAGAGAGCATACATTGACAATTTGTACTGAAGGGTTCAATATGCAAAGATTTAGTGGGAGAAAACCTATCCATGTTACATGGAGTTAGTATCTCAGATGCCAAGTGTCCCAAATTCTTGCAAAGAATAGGAACACATAGATAGATATGGATCTATCATGTATGTAATCATCCCATTATCTTGTATGTATTAGACATGACATGAAAAAACATGCATTCATCATCTTGTATGTATTGGACATGAGAATATGATATGCTCATCTTATTAACTCGTATGAAGAAGTGGATGTATGTCTACTTCTAGTAAGGGTCACTGGAATACCATGAATAACTTGTTTGGTACTTATGAAGTACTAGTTCTAAGGTAATATGAGGAAGAGTTGGGTGTAAAGAGTTACACTGATGCAAACTTCCGAAATGATAGAAAATGATCACAAAATATAAAATAGAAAAGTGAATATGAGTTGATAAATGCAAACATTCCAGTTTAAAAGTTGTTTCATTCTAAAAGGGATTGTCGAGTATCCTTGTGTTATGAACAGTAGAGGATACTATATGGATCTAGAAGTTCATAGAGATGAACTAATAGATATTCCCACCATTGATGACAAGTAGTAATACAGAGTCAAATAATGGAGCTACATGTTAGGCAAGTAATATCATATTGCATATTACGACAACTCCATCTAATACAATATGTCGTATAGCAAAGAGATGTGAAACATGTAATATACCGACTAAAGTAAAGTGTTGCTGACTCACTGCATTAGTACAGGAGCAAGAAACATGTGGGACATGTTTGTAGATCACTAAGAATATGATTCAAAGGTGATTGGATCATAGTGCAAGTGGGAGTATGTTGGTATGTATGCCCTGAGAGCCAATCATATGATGGTTGGATTGGGATACATTATGATTTATTTGATTAATATCAAAGGCAAGCTTCCAATTTATTTTGGTTCAATTAGTTATGAGATAATGATAGAATAGAATGAATGTCTAAAGAATGGTAGTACTCAATGACAGAAGTCTTTAGGTTGAGGACATGAAGAATGAGATCATACGGATGATAAGAGTTTGTACATTCTTGTTTTGTCCCTAGTTAGATGTCATTATGGAAGGTTGATAGACAACAATGACACAACAAGACTAGAGTGTGTTTTGGTTGATGACAGAGTCTCATTAGTCATGATATGTGATATCAATCCAAGCACATAGTTACATGTTGGAGAACAACATATCAGATAGACCCACCGTGAGAGTGACACATGAAACCATGACATGGTAGTCACAGTCAGCTCTCACAGTGATGCTGGTGATTGTGATTATTAGACCTGAAATCACTGCACTCATCACATGTCATTGGGTACACTTTGACATCATCAAACGCCTCCTGAAATATGGATTGTTTTAAATGTGATGATTGGGTGACTTTGACACATGGGGTTTTGACTATGAGTGATAGATATGGGATTTGTCCCTCTTGAGGGGGTATGATGTCCACAACCACTTGATAAGTGAGACTGAGAAAGGCATGCGCATGCATGTGTGAGTTAATATGTGATATTGATGGCACACATATCTCAGACAGTATGCTTTTGGATCAAGGAACATGAATGAACGTTGAAAGGATGACAGCTCCATGCCTTGAGTTCATTCAGGATATCAAAGACAAAGGAATTATACATTAACTAGAACACCAATCACAGATTGTAGGATTGAAATATGTTCTCCAACTTTCCTTTTCACTTGGGTAGCACTGATGTGCGACTAGGCACCACTCTTTGCTTGTGATGTCATAAGCTAGTTATGGACATTCAGTGCCAACATGAAATGGGACCTATAGGGACACACAAAAAGGATTTACCTGGAAGAGGAGTTTATCCATGAATGATGTTTGGATTGATTACTAAAGGTGTTTAGGTACTCAATCAAACATTCAATCAATTGACTTGACTCAGAATCATCAAGTTCAAGTGTTAAACTAACTAATTTGAGTGTCAGATTGATTGAGAACTGCATTGACTGTGTTTTACACAATCTGGACCACCAACCGACTAGTTCACTAAGTGAACCGATCGGCTCATGGTCAGTGAGATGATCAGTTCATGTGTCCAAACAAGCAGTGTTGGGTTGTCCCAATTTATGAGAAAAAGATTTTCATTACACTTGTACAGTTTGATTGGGATAAGAATTGATCTTTGCATTGATTAGAAACAAACAAGGAATGTCAATTGGAGGCAAGTCTGGGACACGAACCGACCGGTTCACTAAGTGAACTGACCAACTCACACTCCCAATCGATCGGTTTGTTTGTGGAACGACTGGTTCGACTTCCACATTGCAATCAGTTCATGGAAATTCCACACCCTTCTACTCCCACTTTAATCCTGCATTGCCCAGGGCTGAGAACGCTGACCCTGACCCCTCCTATATATAGATGGGTATTGGGGGTGTAACACCCCTCCCTAGGGTTTCATACGTAACCAGCGGAAGCACAACCTAATCCCCAACATTATCCATAATGTGGGGTACTTGGCATATCAGGGAGGGATTGTCACATGCATGATCTCATATCAAGAAATAAACAACACTTGGCATTCATAGAAACATAGATCCATACATGAGTTCTTGGAAAGAAAGCTACATCATGTTTCTAAAGGTATACTAAACATAAACTAGATAATCATGAAAAAGATAGGATCTCCATAGATGGACGTCCCACCAGGCAACAACTCCTTAGATCTTTGGGTCCTTGGAATTCTCAATATGATTCCTTCTCCTTAGCTCCAACTCCTGCGGACATCTTGTCCCCAGCCATGCAAAGGAAAAACAAACATGGTGAGTAAGCGACATTGGCATGTTATAAAGCATAAAAATAACATATAAATTTAATTTGACATAAACATGAACATGCATTAACATTAACCATTTCTTGGCATCTTTTACATAAAGAATTTGACTAGAAGTATATGCTCCTCTCTTAATGCCCCATAAGAAGCCCATAATGCTCAGAAAGCCCATAATTGCTCGGAAAGCCCATAATGCTCGGAAATCCCATAACAAGGTGCATATAAATCTAAATCAAATTCCCTTAACCATGATCTTTCTTAGACTTTACTTATCTTCTTAATAACCTAAACTTAATCTTAACTGGGATTTCTCCCTCTTGAACATAATGGGATTTCTCCCCATGAAACATAATGGGATTTCTCCCTCTTAAGCATGGATGGGAATTTCTTCCCTCTAAATCTTGGTTTCATGTTCCTTAACCATAATTCATAACATAATTGTGGTTTCTATACTTAGACTTAGATTATAACAAACAAGCATTCAATAATCATATACTTGAAAGAAAACATGCATTTGTCATGACTTTAATAGAAAGTGATTAACAATATTCATAAACATACAATAAATCAAGTTTACTATGCCAAGGGCATGGCCCGCTTACCTTGATCTAAAACACCTAAGTCAAACCTGGTTTGACTGGTTGGATCCTTTTAATCACCTGAAATTAACATAATTATCCTGTATCATATATCATTAAACCCTAATTTTCTCATATAAATATTGAGATATGAAAATAGCAAAATCAGTCGATAAAACCACAAAATCAGATTCCTCATAGAAAATCCTTTCCAAAACATATTTATTTATATTTTTCTGAGGTTGTATGCAAAAGTTATGAATTTTGCACTCTGGACCAATCAGAAAACGAGAAACCTTATTTGTGACAGCAATATAAATCAACGATTAGTCAAAAGGAAATAAAACGTGGAATTAATAAAGTACCTTATGCGCGTATGACACATGAATCAAACGAGTGGGGGGTAAAACTGTCATTTAAGATGAAATACTCTCACGGTCGATGGAGAACAAAACGAATGTTGAAATACCGACAGTACCCTTGGGCGATCAGTTAACAGATTGCACTCGTGGGGGCACCATGGTCATTGATTGACCTGGTTTGTTCCATGCCTGCTCCATCGCAAGCCATGGATCGAGCAGCTCACAAGGGCATCTTGGCCCTGATCCAAAGCCATCGTAGAGGATCTCCAGAGCTCCCAAGGCATCATGCGAGTTTACCAATTCAGGGCGGATGCACCGAATCGAGCCACTGGCTCAGGCTTGGACTGGAGGTGCAACTCTATGGATGCCGCCATGCCCAACACCAGGGAGGTGATGCAAAATGAAGAACTAACATAGAGGCAGCGAGACGACATTGATAAAGACTTGTGAGCGGTCGTTGGACCACAGGTAACAAACCCAACGGTGAAGGGACCATCGTGGCCAAAGGGCAGGGCGCGACGGTGAGAAACAGAGAAATACCGGGGGAAACAGGGGCGACGGGCGGCGGTTCAAAACCGGTGAAAACATGCCCGAAATGGCGAGATGAGGGCCGAAAGAAGTTCGTGGATGAAAGGCGGAGCCACATCCAGCGTTTCCATGGTCGGAGGACCACTGGGATGGTCTGGAGCTTGAGCGCCGACGAGACATGGAAAACGTGGCTATAGGACCCGTCACATGGGGGAGAACCAGGGCAAACTAAGATCGGGAAAACAAGGAAGATGGGTCGAGGATGGTCACCTAGGCTGCAATCGAACCACGGAGGCCGGAGCTGCTGGGGTGAGGCCGAATTCGCCGGAGGAGAAGGAGGGGTAGGTCTCGGGGCTCGAGGCCATTAGAGGAGAAATTGAAGCCGAGGGAGAGCGGGCTGGGGACCGGCGGTGCTTTTGGGTGCATGAAGGCGAAGGTGGATGCTCTGTGATGGCGATTGGGTGCCCGTGCAGCAAGGGGGTCCAAGCCCTAAATGGGCGTTTGCCCGATAGAGAGCGAGAGAGGGCGAGTGATGGCTCACTGGGTTCGGCGGAGTGAGGCAAAGGGGTTGGCGAAGAAATGAGAGGAAATCGTCGAGTAACGTGTGGGATTGAAAGCTCGCACTCACTGCGCTGGAAAACGGCTCTTGTTTCGTGTGAATAACGGAGGTAGAAGAAGATCTTCGCACCATTGGATCCCGATCCCATGGTGTGGGTAGCACACGCGGTGAATATAACGCGTGACAGATCATTAAAGGCGACTATAGCTTAAATCGGCCATATGAATGCATTTTCATTTAAATAAAAGGTCACACCATATTAAAACCTACTTTAATTGCTTAGGGGGTCCAAACATGGGTCAAATGAATTCAAATTTGAACCATAGGTGTATTAGAGGGTCTAGAACATTTCCATTCAATTGGTTTTGATGCTTGAACACATTTTAGGCCTAATGTAGCAAAAGTCATCATGTGCACTTAAATGATTATAAATAGTGCATATAAAGTTATTAATTTCTCAAATAAGGATTGTAAAACATAAAAACGTGCCCTAAATATTATTTCTTTTAATTAACACAAATGGAGGCCATTAAACAAGAAATTAAACATGTAAATCACTAATTATCATATGAGAGAGAAAATTTGTCATAAAAGCATTTATCTTCATTTTCTCAAACAAAAGGGCATAGATATACATGAAGACATTTTCTTTAAATAAAACAAGTATAATAGAGCAATTGGACATAATAAATGATTTTGCAAAACTAATCATGGGAAATTGCATTTAAGTCCTCAACAATTATCTAATTAGGAAAAGGGCATGCAAGGAATAAAGTATATTGGAAAATTTGCATAACAATATTGGGATGTTACAATACTACCCACCTTAAATAAATTTCGTCCTCGAAATTTCCTAGAGTTTCTACCCACCTTAAGGGTTTCACATAAACTTACAAATTTTCCATACAAAATTTCATTATAAAAGGAGCATACATAAACAAAGCATTATTATTCAACAAAAATTACTTAAGTACCCTTCCTAAGTCTCATACTTACTCCTTAATTTTACACCTAACTCATTACTCTTAGGGAATCTATCTCTCACTTACCATGGCTACATCTTCATAGTTGTCTAACCTTAGGTCATATGTCCTTCATCTCTTTATATGTGGTGATCAAGCACATATTTAGAAATGTTGGATCTTTTCATGCTACATCTCACCAACTCATTTGCACACATGTCCCATACCACACACACAATTAAGAAGGTAAGACACATAAAAAGTCACATTAAATGACATTTTCCTCAAATCTCAATTGGGTGGCCCTTACCATTGAGACAAGGAGAAACATGTCATCATCTAGGGTTTGGTTTCAACTACCTAAGCATGCTAACATGTACTTCTCTAATGAGGTGAGGGCTCTAGTCATCTTTATCATTCTCTAGACATACTAGAATACATAATCATGTTCTCTACTTCTATTGCTTCATCCTAGGGTGACTTGCATGAATCCTTATTGTTGCCTTAGTGGCCATCTATTTCTTGCTCTGATACCATTAATGTAACACCCCTCCCTAGGGTTTCATACGTAATCAGCGGAAGCACAGCCTAATCCCCAGCATTATCCATAATGTGGGGTACTTGGCATATCAGGGAGGGATTGTCACATGCATGATCTCATATCAAGAAATAAAAAACACTTGGCATTCATAGAAACATAGATCCATACATGAGTTCTTGGAAAGAAAGCTACATCATGTTTCTAAAGGTATACTAAACATAAACTAGATAATCATGAAAAAGATAGGATCTCCATAGATGGACGTCCCACCAGGCAACAACTCCTTAGATCTTTGGATCCTTGGAATTCTCAAGATGATTCATTCTCCTTAGCTCCAACTCCTGCAGACATCTCGTCCCCAGCCATGCAAAGGAAAAACAAACATGGTGAGTAAGTGGCATTGGCATGTTATAAAGCATAAAAATAACATATAAATTGATTTGACATAAACATGAACATGCATTAACATTAACCATTTCTTGGCATCTTTTACATAAAGAATTTGACTAGAAGTATATGCTCCTCTCTTAATGCCCCATAAGGAGCCCATAATGCTCGGAAAGCCCATAATTGCTCGGAAAGCCCATAATGCTCGGAAAGCCCATAACAAGGTGCATATAAATCTAAATCAAATTCCCTTAACCATGATCTTTCTTAGACTTTACTTATCTTCTTAATAACCTAAACTTAATCTTAACTGGGATTTCTCCCTCTTGAACATAATGGGATTTCTCCCCATGAAACATAATGGGATTTCTCCCTCTTAAGCATGGATGGGAATTTCTTCCCTCTAAATCTTGGTTTCATGTTCCTTAACCATAATTCATAACATAATTGTGGTTTCTATACTTAGACTTAGATTATAACAAACAAGCATTCAATAATCATATACTTGAAAGAAAACATGCATTTGTCATGACTTTAATAGAAAGTGATTAACAATATTCATAAACATGCAATAAATCAAGTTTACTATGCCAAGGGCATGGCCCGCTTACCTTGATCTAAAACACCTAAGTCAAACCTAGTTTGACTGGTTGGATCCTTTTAATCACCTGAAATTAACATAATTATCCTTTATCATATATCATTAAACCCTAATTTTCTCATATAAATATTGATATATGAAAATAGGAAAATCAGTCGATAAAACCACAAAATCAGATTCCTCATAGAAAATCCTTTCCAAAACATATTTACTTATATTTTTCTGAGGTTGTATGCAAAAGTTATGAATTTTGCACTCTGGACCAATCAGAAAACGAGAAACCTTATTTGTGACAGCAATATAAATCAACGATTAGTCAAAAGGAAATAAAATGTGGAATTAATAAAGTACCTTATGCGCGTATGACACATGAATCAAACGAGCGGGGGGTAAAACTGTCATTTAAGATGAAATACTCTGACGGTCGATGGAGAACAAAACGAATGTTGAAATACCGATAGTACCCTTGGGCGATCAGTTAACAGATTGCACTCGTGGGGGCACCATGGTCATTGACTGACCTGGTTTGTTCCCTGCCTGCTCCATCACAAGCCATGGATCGAGCAGCTCACAAGGGCATCTTGGCCCTGATCCAAAGCCGTCGTAGAGGATCTCCAGAGCTCCCAAGGCATCAGGCGAGTTTACCAATTCAGGGCGGATGCACCGAATTGAGCCACTGGCTCAGGCTTGGACTGGAGGTGCAACTCTATGGATGCCGCCATGCCCAACACCAGGGAGGTGATGCAAAACAAAGAACTAACATAGAGGCAGCGAGACGACATTGATAAAGACTTGTGAGCGGTCGTTGGACCACAGGTAACAAACCCAGCGGTGAAGGGACCATCGTGGCCAAAGGGCAGGGCGTGAAGGTGAGAAACAGAGAAATACCGGGGGAAACAGGAGCGACGGGCGGCGGTTCAAAACTGGTGAAAACATGCCCGAAATGGCGAGATGAGGGCCGGAAGAAGTTCATGGATGAAAGGTGGAGCCACATCCAGCGTTTCCGTGGTCAGAGGACCACTGGGATGGTCTGGAGCTTGAGCGCCGACGAGCCATGGAAAACGTGGCTATAGGACCCGTCACATGGGGGAGAACCAGGGCAAACTAAGATCGGGAAAACAAGGAAGATGGGTCAAGGATGGTCACCTAGGCTGCAATTGAACCACGGAGGCCAGAGCTGCTGGGGTGAGGCCAAATTCGCCAGAGGAGAAGGAGGGACAGGTCTCGGGGCTCGAGGCCATTAGAGGAGAAATTGAAGCCGAGGGAGAGCGGGCTGGGGACCGGCGGTGCTTTTGGGTGCATGAAGGCGGAGGTGGATGCTCTGTGATGGAGACTGGGTTCCCGTGCAGCAAGGGGGCCCAATCCCTGAATGGGCATTTTCCCGGCAGAGAGTGAGAGAGGGCGAGTGATGGCTCGCTGGGTTCGGCGGAGTGAGGCGAAGGCGTTGGCAAAGAAATGAGAGGAAACCGTCGAGTAACGTGTGAGATTGAAAGCTCGCACTCACTGCGCTGGAAAACGGCTCCTGTTTCGTGTGAATAACGGAGGTAGAAGAAGATCTTCACGCCATTGGATCCCGATCCCATGGTGTGGGTAGCACACGCGGTGAATATAACGCGTGACAGATCATTAAAGGTGACTATAGCTTAAATCGGCCATATGAATGCATTTTCATTTAAATAAAAGGTCACACCATATTAAAACCTACTTTAATTGCTTAGGGGGTCCAAACATGGTTCAAATGAATTCAAATTTGAACCATAGGTGTATTAGAGGGTCTAGAACATTCCCATTCAATTGGTTTTGATGCTTGAACACATTTTAGGCCTAATGTAGCAAAAGTCATCATGTGCACTTAAATGAATATAAATAGTGCATATAAAGTCATTAATTTCTCAAATAAGGATTGTAAAACATAAAAACGTGCCCTAAATATTATTTCTTTTAATTAACACAAATGGAGGCCATTAAACAAGAAATTAAACATGTAAATCACTAATTATCATATGAGAGAGAAAATTTGTCATAAAAGCATTTATCTTCATTTTCTCAAACAAAAGGGCATAGATATACATGAAGACATTTTCTTTAAATAAAACAAGTATAATGGAGCAATTGGACATAATAAATGATTTTGCAAAACTAATCATGGGAAATTGCATTTAAGTCCTCAACAATTATCTAATTAGGAAAAGGGCATGCAAGGAATAAAGTATATTGGAAAATTTGCATAACAAGATTGGGATGTTACAGGGGGCTTCTTAGATAGCAAAACTCATAATATTAGTTGCTCTGTAAAATTGTTGTCCTCTCTGGTTGTGGTAACCGAGAGAGCCCAAGCAAGTTTTACCCATCCAGGGAGGAACAGTGAGGGAAAGACAACGTTGATAGAAGGGAATGACTCCTTTTAGTATCCTATAGGAGAGGACCACTAGAGTCCCCAGTGGTCTATGTGGACTATCTATAAAGGTGGGAGATTTTTGTCGCTCAGGAGGACAACGGTCAGCCGTAGTCTGAGTTGAGACCAGGAGTTGCACAGACACCGTAGAAGACTAGGTGGTTAAAGACCACACTACCTGTGAGGTATTGTCACTAAGCAAGCCTCGGGGCCAAGTACACCTCACTAAAATCATCCTTCCTATTTCATAGTCATTGATGAGATCTGTGGTTATGGTTTTGTGGTGAGAGAAATTTTTGTTTTTGTTGCCTTCTCCCTCACCTAAAACCCAACATGGGCATCACTGTCAACTCATCTAAATAGAAGACAGTGCTCATATCTTTATCCAACTTGTGAAACCCCGCCATCACACAGACAATGAGATGACACGTGAAAATGTGTGGAACCACATATTACTGAAAACACGGGTTAATTAAAACCGATTGCGGAAAGCATACATAAGAGAAATTTTTGCATCCAGATCATGCAGAGAAACTTGTTATAAAAATATTTACAAGCTTTGATATATGTCGACAGCTTATCGGAACCAACTGTACCGTCAGCACTAGAGTTCATCACCTGTTTATATATACATAACAGGCCACGTACGGCTAGCAGTAGGATATACAAGATTACAACAGCTAGACATCATGAAACGTCATCAAACACCTCCAAGGACCTGAGAGTACAGGGATGACTCTAGGACTCTACTATAAAACCACCAAAACAGCAGCATGTCCATCTCTTGCCTTCTACTGCTCTTCTTATTGCATGACCACAACCTCACGACCACCACCACATCTAGAGCGATCACCTAAAAAGGGTATAAACCAACGGGGTGAGACACACAGTCCCAACGAGAAACATAACTCCCCGCCGAAACTATAAAACCTCATAAGGTTAAAGCAATAATAGTAGATAACTGATAATGCGTATAACAAGAGTAGCATACTGAGCAAGGCTATTATTACCATCAATCTTACCAAGATATCCAGGAGGCATATAACCAAGTATTTCTTTATGGAACATGATTGACAAGATAAGCTTTATAAGAACTTATCACAAAATATAAGGATCATACACATATCTGCAAGGTATAACTAGATCATCTATATAAGCACAAGGCCTCAAACAATGTTCTATTTTTATTCTGTTAGCATATACTATTCGGCTATTTCACATTTTATCATGCCCTGAGTAAGTGAGCCTTCCCTGCTCAAATCCAACCATTGGCTGCGAAGCCCAATCCGGTGCCATACAAGGTCTAAGGAGATATGGACTCCATGACCTCACCTTCTCATGGTCAATACACGAATCATCAAGCAAGACCACAATCTTATGGTTATAGGGCCTCAACCTCTGGGTCAGCTTCGCAAGCTACCCATATCTCTAGCTCACCTTGACACAGGTGCTAGTATATACATTCGAGTCATGAACGCATCATGCTCATCATCACATATCCTGAGCCATGGGTCTGTTCACCATGCTCCATATATCCTGAGTCTGCAACTACAGCTGCACTCAAATCCTCCTATTTTAGCTAGGGGAAACCTCGCATATTCAACAATATGCACTCTAGGTAGTCCCACAGGATAAACCTGTTTCACCATCACCAAATACTGACGATGATGGATCTATGGCCAGGGCAAACTACATGATATGTTCATCTATAATTAATTAGTATATTTTAAGCCAATTTTTGAGGCAACCAAAGTATAAACATGGCCTTATAGAATTACATCATTATTGCCATCGTCATACTGTCCTGGGACCTCAATCCATCATTATATCAACCACTGCCTCTCAAGGCATCATAAGCATGCATCAGCATTCTGTAAATGCATCCCTTAACTCATCATCAGAGGATAACACCTCAACTAGGCACTCAGCCTTATATCAGGTCCTCAGACCTATCAACTTGTTATCTCATTACCAAATGGTGCTATTCAAGCACATACATCTCATAGCTCTTTCCAGGCTATGAATCCACATAAAATACCTGCATGGTTAGTATACACATCCATAGAGATAACTGAAACCCTCATGAATCAACATGATTATCATGCTACCAAGTATAAAGCAACATCCATGAGTATATTACACATAAGCTGTAGAAATCATAGTTTTATTATTAATCATAAGCATATATCATACCCCATACTTGTGATCATATACATGTGTCACATTCTCATGTGTAATAACATTGTATCCTTCCAAACTTCCTCGTTCACAACCTATCATCTTATCTCATTATCATAGTTACAAGATTTAATGTGATTACACCATATCACTTGTATTATCGTTATTAACAGAGAACTATCAGCTATATACATTCCGGTTTATCAGAACCCTCACCAAATCTCCTACAACCCTCACTATAGGTGGGGTGGGTAGCGCCAACCCTCACCCAAAGAGTATCAGGCATGGTCATCCTCACCTATCGATCATCGGCTAGGGTTACAAACCCTAAAGCACTTGTTCCATCATATCAACCAACAACACTTCAACCTATCGTGCATCAGAGATCACCGGTCTTGAGGGGCGTCGTGCATCTTGAGCTAGAGGTGTGTCGTTGTTACAACCCCAATTTTTGGGTTCATTTGATGAGAAATGTAATCTCTCATATTGGAGATATTTAGACAAATAATTATGTAATTTCATTTACAATAGCCTTGATGATTGTGTTGTGGGCTTTATTGGCTATTGGGCCCAATAACAAGGAAATTCAATTAATTAATGAATAATTGAGAATTTGAGAAAAGAAAGATGTGGAAGCCTCTAGAAGGCAAAAGAATGTAATCCAAATATGGATTTCGTGCCTCTTGGGTTCCTTGAATTTCAAGGAGTCCAAAGTTGCAAAAAGAAAGCAATAAGAAAAGAAAGATCAATTAATTATTTCTTTATTAAGAAATAAATTGAAAACAATGGTAAAATGTGGAAAACAAATGAAAAGAGGTATAATTGAGTTATCCTTGGTGGAATTTTTTATCCCAAGGATTCCTAATGTTAAAAGGAATACCAATGTTGAAAATAAAAGAGAGATAAAGAGAAATCCTCAGAAAGAGATATTTTGATAAGAAGAAACAATATAATGAGAAATAATGCATAAAGATGCATCTTGAAGGATAATGAATATCCAATAAAAGGGATTTTGAGATAATAGAGTTTCTTGGGATCCAAGGAGTCCCAATGAGGAAAGAGAAAGAGAAAATACCTATAAAATGAAAATAATAATATAATGTGAATACATTATTAATGGATTATGTGGTATTGTTAAAAAGGAAATAGTTTCTACTGAAGGAAAATAGAAATTCGTGTGAATGGTTTAAAAAGCAAGATTAAAGAGAATAAGAGAGAGGATTTTCATATTTCTAATTATCCATGCAATAAAGAATATCAAGAAGGTAAATAGGAGAGAGAATAATTTCTTCTCCATGAAGGAATTTAATTCCTATTGGAAAGAGAACTAGTGACACATAGATGGTCATCTTAGGACATGGATACTCACCCTATATTAAGAGGTAAAGCCCTAGTTCGAGTCCAAGAGAGAGAGAGGGATCCCACACTCTCCTCCTTGTTCTTTCCATAGAAAACCCTAACCAAGAGGGTAGAGAGGACCCTGGTGCAACGAAGGGCCAAAGAGTGGCCTGGATGGTAGCTTAATGTTCCCACAATGACCACGGATGGTTAACCCTCATCCCTGGGCTCTCACGTAAGAACTACACCGTAGGAGGGAAGCAATTGGGTGTCAAGTTGCAGATCGACCCCACTCCGACCAGCTGTGTTAGGCATGATCTCGGTGGTGCCCTAAGGGCGGCGGAGGGAGATGAAGCAAAGGGAGGAGTCGGCTGCAGCCATCGGGGGCCATGGAGGAAACAGGACGTGGCTGCAACCTGCTGCAGGTCGGCCGTTCTTCTAGGCTACACAAGGTTGAAGAAGAAGGCTTGGCGTTGGACGATTCTGCCCTCCACGGGCTAAAGAAACCATGACTTAAGCGAGGGGTAAAGATGACATTTCGTTATGTTTCCAAATAAACCAAGCAACGTTGCATCGGACGAAGTGACGTGGTGCCCTCTGATTGGCCCAGAGTAAGTGAATTTTGTTAAATTCATAACTAATTAACGATAGCTCGGATAGATGCACATTATACATGAATTTTGATCAGGAGAACTCAAGGAATGCAATAAAAATATATTTAAAGCCTAATTAGGATTGAAATTCGAAAATTAAAGGAAGTTATTAACTTTAATATAATGATGATTAAGAAACCCTATTTTGATATGATTAATGTGATTAGTAGGGTTAATTGATGATTAAAGTTGATATTAGCCTGTTAATCATGAAAATGAACATTAGGAACAAAAAGGATGATCTTTGCATGTAATTAGTTTAATTTAGAGTTTCATGTGCATGAAAATACTTTAATGGGCCTTGAAACCCTAATATTGGTGAATGCGACTCTTAATGGATTTAATTATTCAAATTTGTGAATAAAGTTAAGATATGATTATTCTAAGCTATTTTGAGCATTAAAGTTCCTAATTTGGTTAAATACCCTTAATGAGGAAATTAGGGTTTCCTAATGGATAAAAGGTAGAATTAATGATAAATAATGTTCATATGAGTATTAGAGCATAATGAACTACGAATTGATAATAAATGATCATAATGACTTTGTCATAGATTAAAAAGGATAAAAATGGTATCTTTAATGTAAAAGAGGCTTAATAGACTTAATTGATGTTTAATTGTGCATTAATCTAGAATTAAGGTTATGTGTTTGTAAAAGGTAACCTTAATAACTTTCGTGAAGGATAGACGATAAAATTAGGGATTAAAAAGAGAAAAGGGAAGTAAAACCCTAATTGCAAAGTAAATCCTAAAAAGAGGAAGAAACCCTAAAAAGGAATAGAAACCATAAGTAGCAAGATGGTTTGGATAGATTTTGATAAAAAGGAATTGAATGTAATTTCAGGACTGAATTGTGTGCTTGCTTGATTCTGGATTACTTGCTGGATTGGACTATTCCTACACCTGAGTCTGCCTAACATGTATGTGGTTAATTATGAATAACCACCTTAGTTTCCCGAGGATTTTTTGGATGGTTAATCGCATTGAATGCAAATTATCAGTTTGGATGTTCATATTTGCAAATCATAAAGTCACTATGATTATCACATTAATAATAGAAGTATGTATTCTCGCACCTACATGCCACCCTGATAGATGATGCCAAAGGTCAGGCCCAGATGGGTAGACCCATGGGCACCATGAGTGGTGACCCCAGGCACCAAGCTCGGAAATGAGAAGGTGGCCTATGATATTGCATGACTAGAGGGCACCATGAATGGTGACCCCAGGCACCAAGCTCAGGATTGAGAAGGTGGCCTTAAGTCATTGGCAAAAGAAACCCTAAGGTGGGTATGCCAGGGTTAGGGCAAAAGTGGTGGAGAATTTCATACTGGAAAATGTAAATTGGCTTGTTAATTAACTTGATTGTGACAATTAGATTGTTATCCATATGTGCAAACTTTTGGTTGTCCCCAAATACCAGTATATTTTGATATACTGACCGACGTTTTGTTTGTCGGTGTTTTAGGTACAAGGTTGAAAAGAACCAACAGTAAAGTGGCATATGTGAAATTAATTAAGAATTAAAGTTCAAAGGAGGATTAGTTAGAGTACACTCCTGATGCAGATAGATGTAGATATCCCAGTTTTGGAAAAGGTATATAAAGTTTTATTTTATACCAGTTTTCAGTTTAGTTGGTAATTTTTTTTAATTGTTATTGATTATTTGTCGAACCTTTGATCCTGTTAATTGAGGTAATGGCACCGACCTTTTAGTCTCCCTTAATTGGGGTTTACCGGGAGGCGGGGTCGTTACAATTGATATCAGAGCATAGGTTCCTCACTTAATCTTTAATAATTATTAAATTTTACAAATTCCATAGAACCAAGGGAGTTATTAGAGGATTGTCTGAACGATTGAGGTGTCCAGAAAAGGATCACGTATGGGGGCTGGCAATATTTTCCTCCGCACTGCTAGTCAGAATATGAAGACTCCCAGATTGTGTGACTGCCTGGTCGATGTCTTAGGATATGACTTGAAATAAGATACCTTTAAGATTCTCTCATCTTGTTCATCCCTTCTCAACTCAAATTTTGTTAAGGACCTTAAGGATTAGGGTTTTCTCTCTTCTCCTCACCCTCTTGAGGTATGGGTAAGGTTAATAAGGTCTAAGGAATCCTCCATCAAATTAATGAAAAGCATGTAAATAAGATGTCATGGACATAAGCTTAATAGAGTAAGCGTAAGAGAATAGATACATGCTTAGGTCGTATGACATAAGTTGTCATTGCCCTCAGGAGAGACCTAAGGCTAGACCTTCTTATCAGGAGGATGAGTAGAGAAAGTTAGTCTTGGAGTTAGAGATCTCCATTAAAGTAGAGACCTAGCACATCCTCTAAGGATGATGTTAACCATAATCCTAAGTGGAGGTTAGAGAGAGAGATGACATGATGAGTTAGATGTCATGGTTGACTGGGTGTTTGGATGGACATGCCTTTGGATTGACATACGAGCCATGAGAGGTTGGATGACTTATCACCTTTGGTGACCTAACCCTGGAAGGGGTAATGCATGTTAGAGTGAAGGATAGCTCCTTCATTGATGAGGTTAGTGAAGAACCTTTAGAAACCTTATGGGCTATTGCAAGTAGGATATAGCTTGCACCCAGAGTACATCAGAAGTATGAGCAGTGAGTTAAAAACGAGGCCAGAAGGACATGATGGATAATCATGAGCAAACATAAGGTTGAAAATAGGCTTCACCCACGTAGAGGTATGCCTGTGAGCTTGATCCTTCATGGAGAGAGGACCTCTGGTAGTAAGTTTGGATGTAGAGTTAGCTCTAGAGAGAGAAAACATGACTCAAGCAAGAAGGTTGGACATGGGAGATTGAGGATGATGCAACCTAAGTGGATGTTTGTGGTTGCCTTATGCTTGATCCCTGGAGGTTGATGATATCTTGGTTGCCTTTAGAGGAACCAAACCTAGCGATAGGATGATGCTTTTGGTACCTATGTGCCTATGGTATAAGTGGTTACCTGCTGAGATGAGACAAAGAGTGCCTTCGACCTTGAGGAGGTTTAAGTAACCAGTTGTGAGGCATTATAGCCAGTTGGTTGTCCTTGAGGAGGACTCAACTCTGAGGTGTTGCTCATATAAAAGGATCATGGGAGTACATGACATACCTTGGACATGCTTGATTCATGGTTAACAGATTGAGTATATAGTTGGATACCCAAAGGAGAACCTAGGGTTCCTAGGCCTAAGAGGGGAAGCAGTGTATCCAATGCTCATGATGAGATTTGAGTTTCTATAGTTTCGAGCATGGTACTCCTCGTGTATAGAGGTAAAGGAAACCCCTTAAGTTAAGGGTATGTTTGATGAACCCCTCCCAGCTAAGTTGATGACATGGGAAGATATGATCTTGATCTAATGTTGAGGAATGAGAGCAAGTATGACCTAGTATGGTTTTATAAGTGGTTGCTTGTGCCTTAGTAGCTTTCTAGGGCTAAGAAAGCCCATGTGGATGCATACCCTAAACATAAGGACGTTTGTGACCTTGTTGTCAAGATGTAGTTCCTCCCATCCTGGGGGAGGGACCCTTTTGTATGGTGTATACCAGTTTTGTTGGTTTTGAGGTAACCTAAAGAGGTTTCAGAGAATCTTGAGAAGCTAAGTGAATAGTATATGGTAAGAGAATGAACATGTAGACTCATAGATAACCATCTCTACATGCATGTGCATGTGTTACCATGGAGGTAACCAGTATGGGGCCTGACCAGGGTAGGCAAGTTGCCATGACCCCTGTGAAAGGATGAATGACAGCCCAAGAATGCAGAAAGAGATGATGAAGGCTTGAGTAAGGTTCCCAGTTGGACATGTACTATGTTAGAATCCTAAGTCTATCCTAGGGTCAGGTAGGGATAAGATCGATGGAAGTAGGAGTTGCCTAATTCCCTAGTTGCACATGACCATAGGGTCGGGAGGTAACAACTATCATTTTCTGAGGGCCATGGGTTAGGAGATTGATCACCTTCATGAACTCATGGGACCCAAAGGGCAGATGAGTAGGGCACTCTCTGGATGCATAAGGGAAAAGGGATGACTCCAAAAGTGTCGGCACCTTATAGACCTAGAGGAGATGACCAAGGATTGTGTGGTGACCCAAGTAGGTTCCAGAATAGTTTTCCATGGAAGTAAATTTTGATATCGTGATGTTTGTAGAGACATATGTGGCATGTTTCAACTTAGATTTGAAAGTGTACTGGTAAGGTGAGTTGTACCATCTCTACTCTTGGAACAGGAAGAACTCTATATTTGGACTGCAGCCAAATGCTTATTTCCTCTTATTATGGGAGTGAGAGATAGGACAATACGCATGCTATACACCAAGGATAAAGATGATGTGAGTTGGAACATTTCTATAAGGTATGAGGATAGATATGATAACATACCCTTATGGAGTGAATGATACATGTATGGCTTACAAACACTAAGAGTATTAAGGAAATCATCTTGTGAAGATGTTTTACCATGAGCTAGGTGGAATTTGCAAGTTATGCATGGTTGATTTTGATCACCATGAGGATGAGCTCTGAGTTCCTTGATGAAGACAAACTTAGAGTTTGAGATGAGATGGTAAGTAGAATACATGGAGGTGTATGTCTTCAACAATACCTAACACCTAAGGATAAGAAGTGATAATGAATGTTCTGGTTGAGATATAGCTGCCTAGTTTAGCTGTAAGCTAGAAGAAGTTGAGGTTGCTAGGCTAACCTTAAGTTGAGAAAAAGAGATAAGTTTGGCTAACACCAGATGTATTAATAACGGTTAATCAAGTAAATGATTGTTTGGTTATCCAGTCTAGTCTGTGATATAATGAAAGGATGGTTGTAGAACCTCAGATGTACTTCTTTGGAAAGAAAAGTGAGGGAAGCCTGATGAGAGTGGTTTAGGGTTTCTAAGGTATCAATCTTGAGGAATCATGACCTACCGGAGATCATAGTTTTAAGATCACCAAACACCGTGATACTACAAAGATAGTAAGTGATAGTAGCACTTTGGCTGCTTGATGTGAAGTTGCATGTAGCATGTGGCCATGCAATCCAAGGGTGAAGGACGAACACCAGTAACCACGTGCTTTAACTTAGAGGTTAAATAATCCCCGAGAGGGAATAGGAGTTCATCCACTATGGATGGTGGTAAGTCTCCCCTTGACCAAGAAGGTCAAGATGCAATATGGGTAATGGTTGACCACCTTACCTAGATGACATGAGAAAGAAAGGAGTACTATCAAGAGAGAGAGAGATGGTTCAACTACACCATGATGCGAGTTTAAAAGTTCTGGAGTATGACCTAAAGGTTCACTTCCATGAGGTGGAAGTAGAAACATGCAGAACTCAATGTTAGAATCACTTATCACCCCTAACTAATGGGTAGTATGATCCAGACTAGAGGGTCTGAGGTGAGAAAGTGTGCTTGCTCAGGGTGATACAAAGAGACAGTTCTTAAGATGTGATGTTAACCACCATAGCCTTTATTGGGATGAAAGAAGTTCTAGAAGGAGGTTGTGTCAGTTACCACTTCATTAAGATGATGTTGGTGAAGGATGCCTCGCGAAGGTCAGGAAAGAACCACAGTGTGTACATATGAAGTTGCTTTGATCATGCAATGGCTGAGAGAGAGCCCAGTGGTGACATGAGTCATGAGATGATGCAAAGCATACCGACATGCAGTTCACTGTGGGAGAATATGTGATGTGAAAATCCGACCCCTCTAAGCTACAACTGAGAAAGCTGAGTTCTCGATATATGGGTCCATTTGAGATGGATTGGTGGAGATGGTGGTGTTTAGCCTTTCCCCTCAGGATAACATGATGTGTAATGTGTTCCATGAGTCCGATCTAGAGCATTATGTGAGGTACCCAAGCTATGTGCTGAGCCTTGAACCTATTCATCTTTTGAGAGGCTGAAATGTCCTGAGTCACCTATGAGGGTACGATATACCAAGGTAAGAAAGAACTCAGATGAAAGAATATGAGATTATGAAGGCTCTTGGGAAGCACCATGGAAAGGGTGAAGCCACGTGGGAGCCCTGATGGACATATGAAAGGCTTATCCTGAGCTGTTTGTTTGCTTGATGGAATTTTGAGGACAAAATTCCTATAAGAGGGGAAGGATGTTACAACCCCAATTTTTGGGTTCATTTGATGAGAAATGTAATCTCTCATATTGGAGATATTTGGACAAATAATGATGTAATTTTGTTTGCAATAGCCTTGATGATTGTGTTGTGTGCTTTATTGGCTATTGGGCCCAATAACAAGGAAATTCAATTAATTAATGAATAATTGAGAATTTGAGAAAAGAAAGATGTGGAAGCCTCTAGAAGGCAAAAGAATGTAATCCAAAGATGGATTTCGTGCCTCTTGGGTTCCTTGGGTTCCAAGGAGTCCAAAGTTGCAAAAAGAAAGCAATAAGAAAAGAAAAGATCAATTAATTATTTTTTTATTAAGAAAGAAATTGAAAACAATGGTAAAATGTGGAAAATAAGTGAAAAGAGGTATAATTGAGTTATCCTTGGTGGAATTTCGTATCCCAAAGATTCCTAATGTTAAAAGGAATACCAATGTGGAAAATAAAAGAGAGATAAAGAGAAATCCTCATAAAGAGATATTTTGATAAGAAATAAACAATATAATGAGAAATAATGCATAAAGATGCATCTCGAAGGATAATGAATATCCAATAAAAGGGATTTCGAGATAATAGAGTTTATTGGGATCCAAGGAGTCCCAATGAGGAAAGAGAAAGAGAAAATACCTATAAAATGAAAATAAGAATATAATGTGAATACATTATTAATGGATTATGTGGTATTGTTAAAAAGGAAATAGTTTCTACTGAAGGAAAATAGAAATTCATGCCAATGGTTTAAAAAGCAAGATTAAAAAGAATAAGAGAGAGGATTTTCGTATTTCTAATTATCCATGCAATAAAGAATATCAAGAAGGTAAATAGGAGAGAGAGAAGAATTTCTTCTCCATGAAGGAATTTGATTCCTATTGGAAAGAGAACTAGTGACCCATAGATGGTCGTCTTAGGGCGTGGATACTCACCCTATATTAAGGGGTAAAACCCTAGTTTGAGTCCAAGAGAGAGAGAGAGAGAGAGAGAGATCCCACGCTCTCATCCTTGTTCTTTCCATAGAAAACCCTAACCAAGAGGGTAGAGAGGACCCTGTGCAACAAAGGGCCAAAGAGTGGCCTGGATGGTAGCTTAACGTTCCCACAATGACCATAGATGGTTAACCCTCATCCCTGGGCTCTCACGTAAGAACTACACCGTAGGAGGGCTGCACTTGGGCGTCAAGTTGCAGATCGACCCCGCTCCGAACAGCTGCGTTAGGCGTGATCTAGGTAGCGCCCCAAGGGCGGCAGAGGGAGATGAAGCCAAGGGAGGAGTCAGCTGCAGCCATCGAGGGCCATGGAGGAAAGAGGACGTGGCCGCAACCTACTACAGGTCAGCCGTTCTGCTAGGCTACACAAAGTTGAATAAGAAGGCTTGGCGTTGGACGATTCCGCCCTCCGCGGGCTAAAGAAACCACGACTTAAGTGAGGGGTAAAGATGACATTTCGTTATGTTTCCAAATAAACCAAGCAACGTTGCATGGGACGAAGTGACATGGTGCCCTCCGATTGGCCCAGAGTAAGTGAATTTTGTTAAATTCATAACTAATTAACGGTAGCTCGGATAGATGCACATTATACATGAATTTTGATCAGGTGAACTCAAGGAATGTAATAAAATATATTTGAAGCCTAATTCTGATTGCAATTCAAAAAGTAATGGAAGTTATTAATTTTAATATAATGATGATTAAGAAACCCTATTTTGACATGATTAATGTGATTAGTAGGGTTTAATTGATGATTAAAGTTGATATTATCCTGTTAATCATGAAAATGAACATTAGGAACAAAAAGGATGAGCTTTGCATGTAATTAGTTTAATTTAGAGTTTCATGTGCATGAAAATACTTTAATGGGCCTTGAAACCCTAATATTGGTGAATGTGACTCTTAATGGCTTTAATTATTCAAAATCGTGAATAAAGTTAAGATATGATTATTCTAAGCTATTTTGAGCATTAAAGTTCCTAATTGTGGTTAAATACCCTTAATGAGGAAATTAGGGTTTCCTAGTGGATAAAAGGTAGAATTAATGATAAATAACGTTCATATGAGTATTAGAGCATAATGAACTACGAATTGATAATAAACGAGCATAATGAATTTTTCATAGATTAAAAAGGATAAAAATGGTAGCTTTAATGTAAAAGAGGCTTAACGGACTTAATTGATGGTTAATTGTGCATTAATATGGAATTAAGGTTATGTGTTTGTAAAAGGTAACCTTAATAACTTTCGTGAAGGATAGATGAGAAAATTAGGGATTAAAAAGAGAAAAGGGAAGTAAAACCCTAATTGCAAAGTAAATCCTAAAAAGAAGAAGAAACCCTAAAAAGATAATAGAAACCATAAGTAGCAAGATGGTTTGGATAGATTTTCATAAAAAGGAATTGAATGTAATTTCAGGACTGAATTGTGTGCTTGCTTGATTCTGGATTACTTCCTTGATTGGATTATTCCTGCACCTGAGTCTGCCTAACAGGTATGTGGTTAATTATGAATAACCGCCATAGTTTCATGAGGATTTTTCGGATGGTTAATCACATTGAATGCAAATTATCAGTTTGTATGTTCATACTTGCAAATCATAAAGTCACTATGATTATCACATTAATAATAGAAGTATGTATTCTTGAACCTACATGCCACCCTGATGGATGATGCCAAAGGTTAGGCCCAGATGGGTAGACCCATGGGCACCATGAGTGGTGACCCCAGGTACCAATCTCGCGAATGAGAAGGTGGCCTATGATATTGCATGACTAGAGGGCACCATGAATGGTGACCCCAGGCACCAAGCTCGGGATTGAGAAGGTGGCCTTAAGTCATTAACAAAATAAACCCTAAGGTGGGTATGCCAGGGTTAGGGCAAAAGTGGTGGAGAATGTCATACTGGAAAATGTAAATTGGCTTGTTAATTAACTTGATTGTGACAATTAGATTGTTATCCATATGTGCAAACTTTTGGTTGTCCCCACATACCAGTATATTTTGATATACTGACTGACATTTTTTTGTCGGCATTTTAGGTACAAGGTTGAAAAGAACCAACAGTAAAGTGGCATATGTGAAATTAATTAAGAATTAAAGTTCAAAGGAGGATTAGTTAGAGTAGACTCCTAATGCGGATAGATGTAGATATCCCAGTTTTGGAAAAGGTATGCAAAGTTTTATTTTATACTGGTTTTCAGTTTAGTTGGTAAAATTTGTTAATTGTTATTGATTATTTGTCAAACCTTTGATCCTATTAATTGAGATAATGGCACCGACCTTTTGGTCTCCCTTAATTGGGGGTTACCGGGAGGCGGGGTCGTTACAGTTGTGCACAAGAGACACCCACATCAACCAAGAGTCCTATCGGTCAGGGACCCTATCGTGCACTGGGGTTATGGTTCTATCGGCCAACCCTCTCAACAAGAAGCATGTTGATCAGAAACATGGCACCCAAGGTGCCCTATCGTCCATGGGAAAAGTGGCCACTAAGGCACCATGTTAGGTAGCACATCCTTGGGGTGTCGTGCAAGCCCAGACTTCTTGCCCGCCACAGGGTCTACCCATCATTCTCTTCGGCCATAAGCAACCACCATCTATGGTAGGGTCTGCATGGGTTAAGACAAATCACTCAACAACTCTACTATGATGAAAAGGGTCATGTCAGCAACAAAGTTAACAGAACCTAACCCACCATATCGGCCATGATAACCATAGAAGGGGGGAACGAGCAGGGCACAAAGACCATATCGGTTAGGGCACATCGTCCAAGGTCATCACAACATGAGGAGAGCCCTAACGAGCATCAAGCCAACCATACACAGCACCATCCTATCGACCAGATCAAGACCCAAGACAAAAAGGTGTCGGGAAACATCTCCTCAAGGGTGTAATGGGTAAGGCACAAAACCTCACCAAAAGGTCATCTTCAACCTCAAGTACATGAGAAACACACCCTAATTGATCAAGATGATCGGCTCACCTCTCTACAACCAAGAGAGAGGGGTTTTGCACAACCTCTATCACCAATCGGGCAACCACAAGGATCATCCTCAACTTAGGTCATCACATATCCAAGAGATCACCTCTCAAATCCATGGTGAGAGGAGGGTGTTGTCCAAGCAACTAGAATGTAGACACACCTCTCAACTTAAATGAGAGAGGGGTATTGCCCACATCACTAGAGCTCAAACTCACTTCTCAAAAAAAAACAAGGAGAGAAAGGGGTATTGCTCAACAAGAAAACCCCAAACTATGGTCCGGCCAACTAGATCTAAAGGCATATAAAACATCAACAACATCATCAACATCATGCTCACTATATCCACAAGATCAACAACATGTACTTAGAGCAAGAAACATAACATGCAAAGGCCGATCATCAACATATAGGAATTATGCAACATAAAGAAGGTAGTATAGCTAGGGTTAGAAGTTATGAAACCCACCTTAAGAAAACTCCTCAAGATCTAAAGCTCCAAGCTTCTACCTCCTAGCTCCAAGCACACCACTTTCGGCCACCTCAAGAAAAGGAAAAAGAATCATAACCACCATGGCCGAAGAGTAGGCAAGATGGAGAAGAAGATGCTAAGGAGAGAGGGAAGATTCTTACCAAGGAAACAAGGTCCACCTAGGGTTCGGCCACCAAGCTAGAAGAAGAAGAAGAAGAGAGCTCCTTCAATATGATCGGCCACCAACCTTAGCTCCTCCAAGGGTATCGACCACCAAGGTTGCAAGGGAGAGGTGTATCGTGCACCAAGGAAGAGAGGAGAAACAAAGAGCTAAAGGGTTCTGGTGCGTCCCCGCTAGTGGTGCTTTTACACCCCACGAGGTCGGAGCACACGGGATATGGGATCTTATGCTTTCAAAATTTATGTTATCCCTAACCGAGTCGATCACTAAGACTTAAACAGGTCGCCCGCAAGCGTACGACGTATTGTTGTAGTATAGGTGATTGGAAAGATAAGGGGTCGAACAATAGAGATAGAGGGGGCACTAGAGTTAGGTAGTGTATGCTATGTTCCTATTGCGGAGATTATGGTTTTAGGGTTTTAAAAGGTTTGGTTGTTGATTAATCTAATGAGCAAGTAAGAAATGCAAGATGGAAACTAAGTTATGGAAGGGGAAGCAAATTAATAAACTAAGTTAACAAACTAACTAAGCAAGAGCAAGAAGAGCTACACTACTCTAGCAAGGCAAGAAGCAATTAAGAACTAAACTAACCACTAGCAAGAGTAAGAGCCTAAGTTAACACTAAAGACCAAAACTAAGCAATTAACTAGATTAAGCAAAAGCGACTAAACTAGACTAGCATGAATAAGAAAGTAGAGAAAGATGGGTTTTAAACAAGTGATTAGGGTAGGTGGGTCATTTGGGGGATGTAACTTTGATATTAGTTGGGGGAGATCATTAAACATGCAAGGTTCTCATTTCATATCTAGATTACCAAACCAAACAATAAGGACAATGCCATTAGAAAATACCCTATACTACTAGTAGAAGACTAGGGTTAGGTGTAATTCTAATGGGATTAGCCAAATCTAGGTTTCTAGGGTAAGTGATAGTGAGAAATTGAGGGTTGAGGGTAGATATGGGAGTAGAGATGAGGGTATTTGACCTCATGCCACTAGCCACTCTAGCCTTTAGAAGGCCCTAGGAAATTGCATCACTCTCACTTACACTAGCTACTTAAATCTCACACTCACTTGTAGAAGGAGGGATGTGTATGTAGGAATAAAGGGGGCTAGCTAGGGATCCATTAATTGGACCTAGGAGCCAATCCTAAGATTGCCACATACACTTCAATTCCTCCTAGAAGCTAAGTGTCATCAAACATCTCAAAGCAAGCAATCCATGTTATAAGCACAAACCACATGCAATAAAATAGGAAATGAGATAGAAGCAAGAGGCAATCATCATAGATAGAAATTGAGTTCATTATAAGAAATTTCCCCCCAACATGGTATCAAAGTTACATTTTAACCCCAAACAGCCCACCACTAGGGGCTTAGCTACACATGATCAAGGAAACTACAAAAGAGAGGGGAAGAAGTAGGGACTCCATGAAGCTTGATGTGGAAGCCTCCTTCTTCACCTCCAAGCTTGATGTAGACGTCCTCCCTCTTCCAAGGGTGTAGGGGTGCATGAAGTGGTAGGGGATTATGGATGAAAACCTAGGGAACTAGGTTTCCATGGTGGAATGAAGGTGGAAATGGTGGATGATGAGCCCAAAATGTAAGGGGATTGCACAAAGAGCTCAAGGGTGGAGGGTGGAGGCTAAGAACAACTAGGTAGAGGCTGACCTAGTGTTGTGGCCATCACCCATGTATATATAGGTGGTGGTGGAGGCACTAGGGTAAGTAGGGGTAAGATTGGAAAAACAATGTGAAAAAGTTAGGTTTTGAGGTGGTAGCACGGCCGTGCTGGGCAGCACGCCGTGGTGGGTAAAAGTGAGCACGGCTGTGGTGGAGGAGAACAGCCATTTTGGTTAGGTGTTAACTCAATAGGTTGATGGGTGAAAATGAAGGCTGGTAGCAAGGCCGTGTTGGGCAGCACGGTCATGTTGGGGACTAGGTAGAACGGCCGTGCTGGGTAGCACAGCCGTTGTGGAGGGGTTGTGACGAAGCCGTTCTGAGCAACACGCCCATTCTATCTTCATCTAACACGGCCATTCTGGGCAGCACGTTGTGTGGTCTTCATGGCATGGTCGTGCTAGGTAGCACGGCGTGGTGGTTGATTTGCTGAACTTCGAGATTTCAACATTGAACATGTAACTTTGCTTAATTGCCAGCACGGTCGTTCCATAGTACAACGGTCGTGCTAGGGCCTTCAAAGGCTCAAATACCCTCAAACTTCATTATCAAGGGACTTCTTTGCTTGGAGTTGAAACTTGACCATTGGGGTAGGTTGAGGGAGCTCTTGGGGCCTTCTTTGGACCCCTCCATGAGTAGAGGGACCCTCAAACTCCTTCCTTCTCTCTTTTCCATCCAAAATATGGTCCAAGTACCTAAAAATAGTGCAAAGAACGTCCATAAGTGCATTTGATAGTAAAACACACATTGGGGGTATTAACTTGCAATCTACTTTGTTTAGATGTGATAAATATACAAAAAGGCACAGGATGGATCCCTAAAATAGGGCTGCATCACCACCCCAAACTTAAAACATACTTGTCCTCAAGTATGCTCCAACTCAATCTATCTACAAAACGTCCACAAAAATAACTGAAATATATAATGTAAAAGATGATTATTACTGAATGGGATCAAAGATGATTGAGTGCATGCATTTCACCTCTCTCCTCTCCTACTTTCACAATCCAATCATGAAAAGAGCACAAAGCACACAAACTTCAAATTTAGCGCATAGAATACACAAGTTATCCATATTTCTTCCATGAAGTTCCGGGTAAACCGTTTCGTGATGGTGTTAATCGAGGATGACTAGGAGTGTTGTTTCACATTCATGCATTCAGTCTTATATTTCAAATCATACCAAATGACCCACGTAGCTGCGGAAAAAGGCAAAATGAGCTAAGTTTGATGCTTCTTAGCTCAATGGGTATGAAAGTGGAAGAAAGGGTTGCGGTAAGATTTTTGGAGTGTCTTTACACACTCATCTTTTCTTTATTTGAATGCTCTTAAACAGGAGAATCCTTTTATTTTATTTTTGCTTTTCTTTTTCTTTTCTTTTCTTTCTTGCCCTTGGTGTAGATAGGGAATATGGTGGATAGAGTGAAGCGGGGAGATAAAGATATGGCCACTCCAAACTTTTGGAGGTGGCCAAGGCTGATTATGTGCACTAGGGCATCTTTTTATGAGGCGGAGGGGTATGAAGATGGTGGAAGAATAGTCGGGTCAAAGAGGGGTCATTGGTATGATTTTCCACATAAGACATCCTACATGAAAGTTAATCCAATAATTCATCCTAGATATCACACCACATGAATGAACAAGATGAAATTGATATATCAAACAAGTGATTCCACAAACACTAACGTTCAAAGCTTGCTCAAGTTCACAATTCAGCCAAATCAATCACAATCATGAGAGAGGTGATGTACATGTAAAAAGTCAAACATTGATACCACTTAGCAATAAAGCATAACATTTCACTTGCACTAGTCAAAGGTCGTCATTTTTACTCAAAACAGTAGAGATTGGGTCAAAACATACTTTTTAGACAAGAAAACTCAAATTTGGGCAAAATTGGCCAAAATGGTGCCAATTTGCACTAAATCACATCTAAACCTACTTTAGGGGAATTCAAAGCATAAAGCAGCAAATCCTACTTAACATGCACAAGAAACTACAAAAACTACATGAAGATGCACTGCATGGTATGAAGGAGCAAAAAGAGCAAAATTTTTGAAAAATTATGCAGAAATGCATGAAATTAAACTACATGTATGCATGAATGCAAGTAGACATACCAGGTCAGGGTAAACCAGTATGAAATGTCAGTCAAATTGTTTGATCATCTTGCAAAAATTTAGCACAAGGCACATGGAGAAAAGTGAAGTGAGAGAAGGGTTTACCGCCCTACCACCCCAAACTTTTAAATCATGTTGCCCTCAGCATAAAATAGAAGTTTAGACTAGTAGGGTAAAAGGCGTGGGGTCGCGAAAGACAACCGCCGAGAGCTAGAGTGGTCAATGTAACACTAGGCGAGTAAGATAGGGCCACCACGGCCGTGCTGAACATCATGTCCGTTCTATCCTTCTTCCTGAAGCTCCTCTATCGATTTGCAATATCTTCTTCCATTTTGACCTCCGCTTTGGCTAAACCCATTTTGCATCATCTTTTCATCCTTATACCTGTGCTAACATGATTCACAAATAGAAAAGCAATCAAGTATAGTGTGTGTGAGTGTGTTTCTTGGAAACCAAAAGAAACTATGATAAAATAAGGTTCGAGAATCTCAAACCACGTGGGTTGCCTCCCACCAGCGCTAAATTTATAGCCTTCAGCCAGGCTTGTTGCTCTTTTTCGCTATGTATCGACACCCATGGTGTCCTCCTTTTCCTCTACAGTGATCCTATCCAACATTCTGATGACATGTGCTTCATCCCATGGAGTGTGCATCGAGCGGAAGTATGGACTTGATCTCCACAGCTCTAGAGAATCATAATAGCATAGACTCTCACCAAAGTCTTTATTACCCAGCTTGTCCCTCTCCTCTTCAGTAAATATAAAGAAATCAAATTTCCTCCTCTTATAGGTGACCGTCAGAGTGCCCATACACACATTGATTTCTGCACCCGCAGTGGACAAGAAGGACCTCCCCAATATGAGGTATTATTTCCCATCAATGGGTTCAGAATCCACTGTCAGAAAGTCAGTCACATATGCAATGTTTATCCTTTCATCCATTGATACTATTGCATTTTGCAGTATTCCCAAGGGTTTCCTTTTGGTTCCATCACCTAAGATAAGGACACAATCCACTGGTTCCATTTTATTTAGGCCCAGACATAGATACATGCTCCATGGCATGATGCTTGTCCCTGCACCTAAGTCAAGGAGGGAGTGCTCGATGGATTGTGTACCAATGTAGCAGGTGATGATAGGCACTCCCGGGTCATCTCTCTTTTCGGGGAAACCAATGTCGTAGATGAAGTTCACAAACTTTGAAGCAACAATATCCTAGGTTGGTAGTAGCACTAACTTTTTCTTCCCCATGCACACATCCTTCAGTAGTGAAAAGAATGATGTGATGCCCATCGTTCCTCGCTTCAAGTTTCCCAAGAGATTCATGATATTGCTGCCTTTTCTTGGAGAGCCGGACCTTCATGGAATTGCTTCCCGACTTCATCAAATACCTCCACAGCACTGGTTGGCACTTGAGGAGGGATGATTGTGATAGTCGTCTCATGAAAATGTTTTGGCTCCCATGAAGGTATGGCTTCAAGCACTGCTATGTCAATGGTATGTGAAGCAATGGACATGACCTTGTCACAAACAGTCAGATGAGCCCTATCTATTGCTATTTTAGTTTTGCCAAGAGATGGTGGGGCAAGTGAGGGCGCCTTTACTTTTGTGCCAGAAGCAGCAGAAATTTGGGTGCACTTAATATCCTTTGGTAGTGCTTGAGTGGAAAATTCTCTAGATCTTTTGTGATCTTTGCTAGACCCTTCTAGCATTGAGCTTTTGTCATCAACCTCAATCATTCTCCTTTCCCTTTTTTCAAGATTTTGAGCAGCTTTTTCTCCCCATATGATAGACACCATACTCACTTGTTCATGGGGAGAAGGGGGGCTTGTGAGGACGAAGGTAGTGGCGGTCTTTGATGGGTGGAGTTAGGATTTTGGAGTATTCAAATTGGTTGTTGGGGAGGTGGTTGTGTAGGTGGTGGTTGATAGGTATATGAAGGTGGTGGGGGATATTGGTAGTTAATTAGGGGTTGATGAGGTGGCAGAGCATATGGTTGTGGTGATCTTTGATATTGTAGGAGTGGGGGTGCTTGGATTTGTGGTGGGATGTATGCGGTTTGAGCAGCATTCACATAACCACCATCGTTGTTTGGATTTATCACGGGTTGCGACGGAAGTCTCCCCTCTTCACGACGAGCAAGGGAAATGGAGATTTGATCAAGTCTTTGTTCAAGGTGGCTAATATTCTGCCCTTGAGAGGACACTTCTCTCTTTACCTCGTCTAAGTTCCTCAACCTCCCAAGTACCTCCTCTTCAAACTTTGAATTGTAACGTGGCCTTTTTTGCCCTTGTCCTGGTCCATCCTCATTATGTTGTTTCCAAGAGAAGTTCGGATGGTTCCTCCACTCGGGAGTGTAAGAGTTGGACATGGGGCCTTGGTTGTTGCGGCCACCAAAGGAGTGTACAGCATTTACTTCATCATCTACAGTGTCTACTACCATTGTGGGTTGGCTAGAAGAGCCACCAACTTGTTTTTGCATCATCTTCATCATGTCGGCCATCATCTTCATCATGTCCGGGTCAGTAGCATTGTGAGTCAGAGCTACGGAGGAAGGTGGAGGAGTGTAGCTCTGGCTGTAATGCCCCCCTTTAGTAGAAGTGTGGTGGCGAGAATTCTCAGCAAGGTGTTCAAATAATGGCCATGATTCTTCGGGCCGCTTTTCCATGAAAGTTCCCCCGCATGAAGAGTCCACATTGTTCTGGCTTTGCTCTTCAAGCCCAGTGTAGAACACTTGAACGAGCTGCCACAAAGGTACCTCGTGGTGAGGGCAGTCACGGAGCAACTTCTGGAATATCTCACACGCCTCGTGGAAGGGCTCGTTTTCCTTCTGAGAAAACGACGTGATGCACCTCCTCATGTAAGACAGCTTAGCGAGATGGGGAAGACCTTCTTGAGGAACTCATTTTTGACATCGTTCCACGAGACCAACTTTGGCCTGGACATATACCACTCTTTAGCCTTCTCTTTGAGGGAGAAAGGAAAGAGTGTCCTTCTAATGGAATCGTCAGTGGCGGCGGGAGTGCAGAAGGTTGAACACGTCTCAAGGAATGCGTCAATGTGGTGGTAGGGGTTTTCCAGATTGTCGATCCGACCAGCCTGCCTCGGCGGCAAGGTTCCCTACAAAGGAGTCGACTATGTATCTTCCGACGGCATCATCCTTGGTGTGTTATCAGGTGCGGGGTCTTCCACCCGCTCTAGCCCAGGAATTTCGAGCCTCTCTTCACTCTGATCAGTAGCCGCATCAACCCTAGGCGGTGAAGGATTGTTCTGTCTCGCATCCTCGTTGGCCATCACAACCCTAATATCCGGTAACACCTCCTCTGTTGAAACAGCCGTCGCCAGCAAATGGTTTCTCCTCTCTGCAACAACCTGCTGTGCTTGGCTACCACACATACTCTGCCTGGTTACCCTACGTAAAAGTGGCGAGGGCAACATCGAGACCACTCCAAGATGATGATATAGGTGGACTCCGATGGGCGGAGTACCCAATAGGAGGTTCGTAGGCGACGACCGCCGCCGGCGATCAGATCACCCTAGGCTATAGATCCCCCTCCCTATGTGCCTTTTGACCTGTAGAAGAGCTTCAGGGAAATCCAAATTCTGGTTCCAGTGATCGTTTAACATATACAAGAAAATCCTTCCTTCTCTCTCTTCCATCCAAAATATGGTCCAAGTACCTAAAAATAGTGCAAAGAACGTTCATAAGTGCATTTGACAGTAAAACACACATTGGGGGTATTAACTTGCAATCTACTTTGTTTAGATGTGATAAATATACAAAAAGGCACAGGATGGAGCCCTAAAATAGGGTTGCATCAGGTTCCTAAGGAAGAGAAAGGCAAGGCATATATAGATGAGGGTTAAAGGGGAACCAAGGCAAAGTGTCGCCCCTCTTAGGGACACATGTCCAACGTCTTGCTACCTTGCAAGCCACATGCACATGCCATGCCACCCATCTACAAAGGATAGCCACTTGTCCAAGGTAGGGTGACATAACCAAAGTAAGAGGGTCAACAAGGTCAAAGGCCGACATACTCCAACCACCACCACCTTGGCCGACACACCCATGGGAGACACCCCCATGGCCGACACAAGGTGCCCCTTGCCTGACACAAGGCTCAACAAGGAAAAGTAAGGACCAAACAAGGGAAAACAAGGGCCAACAGAGCTCAACCAAGCCCAAGACAACTCAAGGTACGAGCCCAAACCGTCCTCTTCATCTTAGAGGAAGCAAAGAGAGAGAAAGATATCTCTCAAGGTGACAAACTTTCTCTTCAACCCTAACTTAGGTTATTTCGCAAGTAGCACCTCCAACTCTCAACAAAACATAAGCAAACCCTAATCACCACTAAAGGTGATCAGCAAGCAACTAAACACCAGGGTTTAGGCAAAGAAAATAGGATAGGCCCAAAATAGAGGTCAGGGTCCTTACACAACTGATGCTTTAATTCTCTATATTCTAATATATAAGTCTAGGTATCGAGTATTTTTATACTTTGATATTTTTGGGTGGCCAAGCCTCTTTTTCATATTTTTGACTTATATCTTTTTGACTCAATATATTTTGAGGTTTCATGTTGGTAAGTCAAAATGGAAAACAACCCAATTTAGTTTAAACTCAAAACTCCTAATCATTTGTTGGATACCTCGGTGAAGTATTTAGTGTTATTTAGGAATCCTTAGAGTATAATTGATTTCGTGAAAACGTGGCTCAGATTAGATCAAACCCTAGCTCCATCCAACTGGTCCCAATCATGGGTTTGTCATTTAAAACATGAATCAAGGTGAAAGGCATTTTCAAATTATGAAATGGTGCATAACCCTAGATTGATCTGCAAACTCAAGGAAAGAGTCAAAGAGCTAAGAAAAATAGTAAATTAGGAATTTTAGACAAATATTGGGCAAATAGGCACATAGATAAGCATTTAACCATAGGATTTGAACCATATAACCTTAATTGCAAAACTACAAATTAGACACAAAGTTCTACTAAGCTTATTAATTAGGTAGAGAAATTTTAAAATTTATCAAAATGTAGGAATAGGAAAAGAAAACATGCATGCATGGTAAGAAGGATAAAAGGAAGCAGTAATGGAAAGATAGAAGGGCAAAATGCCCTACCACCCCAAGCTTATAATTTTTCTCATAGTTGAGAAAACCCTAAACTTAGGATAGTAGGGGTCACATATGATACAACTGATAAAAGACCCATCACCTAAAAGGTTGAGGCTGGTGTTGACGTTGATAGTTCCACAATGGGGGGGGCGAGCTTGTCAAAGAAGGCATTGCCCTGTTGAAGATGATAAGAGCTCTAAGGTGGAAGTTATGTGTTATATGATGCAAGTTTTACTCTTGTAGGGTGTTACCAACAAAAAACTCAGTTGGAGTGAAAGTCGATGGCACTTGGACAAAGGGAGCTCTAGGGTGCTATAGATTCCTATGTAGTGGGTATGTCAAAGAAGCTCGTAGGTGGATACTATTGTTGTTGGGTAGTCAGAGTTGGTGGTGTAGGGAAGATTGTGTCAAAATGACCTCTGATGTACTACATATTCTACACCTATCCACGGACTACCAAAGTCCTGTCAAAACTGTTGGACCTCCTATTTGATGTCTTCTACACAATGTTTAATATCAGTCTGGCAAGTGTGTAGGTCATGTTTCATACCTAATACCAACTAACAGAGGTGCCCATGCCAAAAATATATGGTGGTTTCTCGAGCTGAGGAGGAAAATTTTGATAGAAATGTTGAGGAGCTTCATATGGAGCATTTCTTGATGACAAAGGTCATGGAAAGATGCCCCATCAATTTACTCAGTAGTGGGAAACTCTACTATAGGTGGTGTTGAAGAAGAAGCTCATGTAGTTCCTTGTTCTTGGGGTGCCTTGTCATCTGTGTCCAAGGAAGAGACTGTCGATGAGCAAACGCTAACATTCAAGTTGGCATTTGTTGGAAGAATAATCATGTGGTGACCATGGCCAAAGATCAATATGAATCCTATATCAAATATTTTGATCTTGTTGGAGTGGATAAGGTGCTCCAGATCCACCCTCTAATACAGACTCATCTCGTCTGACATTGCACAACATGGTCATTGCCTACTCCAAGGTTTTATGCAATGAAGGTGATGACTCCTCCATGGGTATGTAATTTTGTTGTCTATCAATTGAGTTGTGGAGGTGATTGGTCAAAAAGACCAACATTGGCTTTCCTTCCTACCATTCCACACCATAGTAGGTAGAGGTCTGATAGGCTGATACCTCATTGGTTGTCCTCCTTTACTAGAACACAATTAACAATCAATTGATGCATGTAGCGGGGAGGTGGATTGTGAATGAGAGTCACATTTTTGTGGCTGAAAGGGTACTTCTTCTCTCCTATCACCATCCCCCAAGAGATGTCATTGTTGAAGTCAAAATTGTCACCTTCTATCCATCTTGTTGACATTTTGATGTACTCCTATGCAGATCATGCTAGCCACTCATTCAAGGAGCATAATAATTCAAGGAGCATAACGTTAAATATCACTCATAAATTGTTCTTCATGGACATTATGTTAAATTCAAAGATATAACTATGTAGTCATCTCATGATGCATAATAGATTATAAGATTGGAAGCTAATGGACCACTCAACCATCAGAACTATCAAATTTTGATGAAATAATACTTTTATGTGCAACTTTCCATTATTAATGAATTGATTCAATTCCAAATAATAAAAAATGTCTTCCTTTTGTTTTGATTTAAAATCCTAACAAAAATTTAGCATGCCCAGCTATCTCACTTTAAATGATGTGAAAAGGATATTACGATGAAATCACATAATTTATCCAGTGTCGATCAACTTCTTCTCACTAAATTCACATCAATATAACACCACTTTATACATCCACTTATCTATGTTTGACATACTTTAATTAGGTAAGAAAAATAGATATCAAGATTTGATATAAGTAAATATGTTTCAAAATTTAAGCAAATTATAATTATGGCCTTGACTTACCAACAACAGATATGATTCAAATATATTATGTAAATATGACTTTCCATGGTCATAGAAACCATTTTATTAAATTAGCCAGAAGCTACGAAATAGGTAAGTTTAGTATAATAGTAGGACAACGACGAGATGAATTTTGTTAAAAGTGAACTCATGATTGTATTTATGAGAGTGGGATCTTATAAGTCTTGCTATTGTAAATATGAAATAAGTTCCTAGTTATTACATATTTTGACAATCAAATAATGTGTTGCCTCATAATATGAAATTAGGACAATGATCTCCATACCTAGATCTAAAATATGGAGATTCCAATGTAAATTTGTTATGTGTTCTTAGCGTGAATTTCAGTTGGGCACAATGTATCACTTTTAAAAATTTTAATCTACAAAATATCAGCATTACTTACTTGTCAAAATCTATGATACTTACCTTTTTCTATTGTTGGGCTATTCTTTCAACAAATTGTTGTCCTCCTGTGGAGTCAAACATTTGCAGCTACGTAGTGGTAAACGCAAGTGTATTTTGAAAGGTAGAGCAGAAGGTAGACTACGGTAGGTATACTCTGCGTCCTAGCTTAAAAGTTAAGATCATATATATGCATGCCTTGTCCGTCTACAAAATAAGTTTGTGAGTAATGAAATACATCACGATTAATGAAGTGTATTTACTCATAGTAATAGAAATATAAAATATTAATTTTTCAACATAAACTCAAAAACACAGACATATACAAGCATTTTCGTATACATCTTTCAAGTATTGGATACGACTTTCCATCGTAAGTCATGTGAGAAACTTAAACTATAAGACATAAGTATTGTTTTCATCTAAATTCAGATATGTAATATACCTGCATCTTTGCTTGTTGCACCGCTAATCCTGCAATAGTAGTCCTCAGGTTGTGACAAACTTCGGTCTTCACAAAAATGAAGTCATCCAATTGCCTAGTTGCAGGAAGAAACACAAAAGTTAAACTACAAAAGTTAAACTGCGTATCAATTGCATGGCCTATCTTAACATTGTCAAGGTGATTACATCAGGTATATATCTGCAGTAGTAGGAACGACGACAGGAGACATTGGGCATGTACTCAATGATTAATATTTCCACCTTGTATCTAGGGACGCGAGGGGCATATTGTGGTGGATACTGGTAATTGATCATACATGTGCAATCTAGCATCATTAATTAGCGGCCGTGGTGAATGAGTTCTCTAGGCTTTGAGCAGCGATTGTGCAGCTTGAATCGTGTGACGGCCTGTTTTGCGGTGCCAATTGGTGACTGCAGGGGCGCTCTTCGGAGGATAATACCTTCGTATTTTACTTCTTACCAGGTAGTGATTGCTGAGGGGCGCTTTAGAAGGCAATACCATTATTTACTTCTTACCGGTGAAGGGACCTAGGGTAATAAGAAACGATCAACGGTTACCTTGGGTTGAATTCTGACTATACGATGACATCATAGGGGAACAAGTATTTACATTAAGCCCTTCATTGACAGATCACTGAGTGTTGATACATATGATAATTCATCTGACTCCTGATCTTGACATTGCAGGAAACACGAGTGAGTTAATTTGTTTATTAGAACGTGGATTTTAGACTGGCGGATCACGTATCCAGCATGTGCAAGGACGCACAAAATCGAGTGAAAACTATAATTTATATCGCGTTTAGTATGGTAATCATAGAAGATTAGTCGGGCATGCAATCCGTGCGTCAATAAATAGAAATATATCGAAAATGATAATAACATGTAGGAGTGTACTTTGGCCCCTACCAGCTCAATCCCACTGACGTGTGGGAACAAAGTGATCCAATGAGCAAGTACTCTAGCACCACCTTGGCCACTCAATGTTGATCATAAGAATGAACACACTGAACATTAGTCAAACAGAATGGAGCCTGAGAGTAGGAGAGAGAATGACCTATGTTGATTATTGGAGTAGAAGGTGGATAACTACAATATAAACGAGCGATAGACTGTGGCTTTGCTTCGTTTGGAAACCAAACTGGAAAGCAAAACCAGTGATTACCCCGCGATTGTACGGCGGATCCTCCTGAGATAGTGACCATATTACCATGGATAGTGCACAGATTGGTACGCTTTGACGGCGTCCAGGAGAACAGACGCAGCAGATCTCCAAAAATGGATGTTGGTCTTGAAGTCCTATGCAATCTCACGGAACAATACGCTTGAGTAGGAGGAGCTTGCGAGATAGGACCTTGGCTGCTCGGTCATCATAGGTATTTGGGGATCTCACTGAGGGCAACTATACCTGGGCGGAAGCTGTAGAGCTTTTCACGCCGCCGGTGGTAGGGTATGAAGTCATTGGAATCAATGTTTTCAGAACCGAACCGGTGGTCGGACCGGTACTGACTCAGACCAGATTGAGTCGGGTTCAACCGGAGTGGTTGAACCGGTTGGACCGGAAATGATGTCAGCATGACATAAAAAAATATTTGAACCGAAAAAACCGAACCGGTCACCATGATAAAAGGCAATTAGCGGTCGGACCGGTCAAACCGGTTGAACTGCACAAATTATATATATATATATATATATATATATATATATATATATATATATATATATATATATATATATATATATATATAGTTTGTATACACACACACACACATATATATATATATATATTTAAATATATATATACATTGTATATATATATATAAATAAATATATGTGTATACATATATATTGTTGTGCAAATGTATACATATATATATATATACATTATATATATGTATGTATATAAATATATATGTATACATATATATTATTATGTAGATATACACATACATTCACACATATATATATATATATATATATATATATATATATATATATATATATATATGCATATATACAAATATACTTATATTTATACATATATACATATATATATGCATTCTACCTTATATGTATATTTTCTATATAAATAAATACATACATACATATATATACCATATGTATATACATATATGTAAATTCCTATACGTATTCTACCTTCTGTTTTTTCTTCTCTTTGAACAACCGGTATACATATATATTATTATGTAGATATACACATACATTCACACATACATATATATATATACATATATATATATATGCATATATACAAATATACTTATATTTGTACATATACACACACACACACATATATATATATATATATTCTACCTTATATGTATATTTTCTATATAAATAAATACATACATACATATATATACCATATGAATATACATATATGTAAATTCCTATATGTATTCTACCTTCTGTTTTTTCTTCTCTTTGAACCACTGGTTCAATCCGGTTCGGTCCGACCGGCTGGTTGGACCGGTTGGACCGTATTTCTGACCGGTTGGACCGAAAAAAGACACATTACCGGTTTTTTAGGCTTCCGGACCGGTCAGCTACCGGTTCACCGGTCTGACCGGTCGGACCGGCCGGTCCGGTTCGGTTTTAAAAACACTGATTGGAATACACGACTACTTGTAAAATAAAAAGGGAAATTATTTGTGCAACACAATTTTTACCAAAACTTGCAACTCCATCGCGGGAATACACACATGGTAGTATTCGCACAGTGCTTCTCGTTTTTTTAAAGTGGTATTAATTGTTTTGTTGTTGGAGAGAAATGGACCAGTATATATTAGTGGATGGAGAATGTGGAATGAGAAAAAGGAAGACATAGTAGATGGAGAGAGAAGTTGTAATTAATAGAAAGAAGGTGGGTAGTACATGGAGAGATGTGTAATAAATAGAAATAAGAAGGTAGTGGATAGAGAGAATGTATAATTAATATAAAGAATCAGATAGTGGATGGAGAGAGAGTGTGAAGTATATAAAAGAGAGAGGTAACAAATAGAGAGAGATTTGCAACACAAAAAATCGTACACGTAGTTTTAACACTATTCAAGTTTAAAGTAGGTCATGTAGTATTTATTAGTTAGTACATTTTATTTTAAAGATAGGTATGATATTTTTAGTACTTATTTATAAATACTATTAAATCTAGAAGTGCTCACTATAGAATATATAAATATATGATACACAACTATTATTTAAAAATATATATATAACTTATACATGAAATAATATAAAAAATATAACCAGTATTGGTTAACATTTTTATTGGTACGATTTTAATTTAAAATATACAACGTTCACAATGATATTTATCACTAATAACAAGTAATTGTATATTATTACATTCTCTCTCATGTCTAGAAACTTTTCAACTTCTACACTGTGTCAAAAACTTTTTTGTACAATACCAAAAAACATTGTGTATTCTATATTCATGTTAATCGAGGTCACGGTGTAAGAATTTGTGGAAGCTGTGTGTTCTATATCAGTACTCAAATAAAAATAGGTTTCCTGTTAAACACGAATTAGTGATAAAATAGAAATCGGTTTTCCTGTTAAAGAGTCCATGCCACCATCAATTGAAGAGTCCACGGAGAATGGAAATGAAGAGCCCAACTAACAAAGGAAAGAGTAAAGGACGAAGACGAGTCTTCACATTTAGCATGGTAAATAGTAGATTTGCAGGAAGAGGTGGATCAAAACTAAAAATCAATGCATTTGGATCCGATCCGCAGGCACCCTAAGTGGTGATTCGCCTCAAGGAGTTAGCAACATGTCTGAGGAACTTGTTTCAGACCATGTCGGCGTGCTGCACCTGTATACCGCCAGGTCTCTATTAATCTCCGGACACATTGAAGTCCAGTTTCCAATACAAGTCTGCAGTGGCATGGTTACAGGGGAGGATGGTGATTATACTTATTGACTCTGAAGGGCTGAGTGAAATGAAGTTGTGGCAGCAAAGGTCGGGAGCAGGTCGCACAGAGGAAGGTGATGGCGACGTCGTTTCCATGGAGTTATGATCTGCTGTAGATGGAGTATAGATAATAGAGGAAGAGGCAACTGGATTCATTAGGGTCGAATCTCTTGCCCTCGTCCCTTTTCCTCGTCGGCGACAAGCCTGGCTTTAGGTAGTGCAGCGCTGGTGTGAAGCAGAGATTTTGTTGGGCGGTGGGTTTCTATCAGGTCGACGCTGCTGATTGGTTGTCGTATGTGTTGCAGGCCTGTATTTCATAGATATGATCTTGCAGATGGCGAATTTCTTGCTCGTGATTAATCGCTAGGATCTAGGGAGATTAAGGAACTTAAGGTTAGAAGATGGTGTTGCACTGAGAGCTGAGGTCGCATATTGACGGCCGACGCTTCGGTGACTCAGCTATTTGATGATCTTTCTGTAAGCTGGTCGACGTGAGCTACGCTACACATACTCGTGTATCGGGAGTCCACAAAAATATTGTCGCAGTCAGCTTTTAATACATGTCAATTAACTCCATGCAGCAGGCTTTTAATATGAAATAACTTCACGCCAATTAACTCCATACAGCAACTGAAGAGTCACGAGATTCTCTCTCCACTCCTTTCTCCAGCCTCATTCTCCTCTTTCCAAACTCTATTTCAACCCACCAACATTTTCACTCCTTTTTCTCGTTCTAATCCACCCACCAGCATTCCTGTATTAGTACAGTACCTACGGAATCCAATAGCAACATTGATCTGGAAACATAATCACAGTACCTACGGAAAAATCAAGCATAAGTACAGTACCTAACAAATTACAAAATCAAGCATAAGTACAGTACCTAACAAATTATAAAATAAGCATAATTGTATAACTGATCTGGAAGCATAAGTACAGTACATATGGAATCCAATAACAAACATAAGTACAGTACCTACGGAATCCAATATTTTCAAACATAAGTATAGTACCTACCAAATTATAAAATCAAGCATAAGTACAGTACCTAACAAATTAAAAAATCAAGCATAATTGTATAACTGATCTGGAAGCATAAGTACAGTACCTATGGAATCCAATAACAACATTTTTCACCTGGACATAATTTTTTTACAAAAGTGTAGTGCATATCTGGTCAATAATCAACTATAAAATTCATCTATAAGTATTGTACCCAATTATTAATTTTCAACTCAGTTTATCAAATATAAGTACAGTACCTCTCAAATTCACTTGTGAATGTATATGTATTTATTGTGGGTACAGTACTTACGTAATCTGCAGTGGGGATAAATATGCAATAGAAATATGGAAATCGAAGTTTGAGGGAAAATACATATTTCGTTTTTGGTGGAGAGATAATCATCTCTTGTATAATTTTTGCATGTAGAGACATGCATAATAAATTGGTTGTAGACATGTCTACACTTTGCATGAGATTTGCATGGCTGCTGCATGAGCAATAATTTAAATCTGGTGCAAGTGGAGCATTGTGCCATGCATTAAATATCGCGTGTTTTCAACTTCCGAGTAGACCACCGGGTGGATAAGTGACTGTAGCTAGAATTTTTCTTGTTATATACGCGAGGGTGAGCTAGGATTCGAGGGAGATGTATGGTCAGGCTAATAGGTAGGTTGCTTAAACTATTGGAACAATGAAGAATCGAGAGGCCTCTTCCATTTTTTTGGTAACGGCGGCCATTTTCTGTACTGTCATCAGCCATTATGGTCTAGGTAGATTTGATGAAGAGAGAGAGGGTTCTACATTGATGGAGGAATGAAAGGGAAAACGTCAACCTAGTGTGTGAAACCAAGAACGGAAGTTATGGTTACGAGGAATGAAAGATAATGACAGAGGTGCGATCAGAAAAGTTAGTATGTCGGGGTCAATTACATCACATACAAAATTGCTTAGGACCTTTTTTTCCAATCACAATTATCCATCATCACTTATGTCCGTTATTAGTTTATTATCTTAGTGATTAATAAAGGAATGTAACGATTATCCCTTTTCAACCAAAATCTTGAAGACGACCTTATAACAAATTTAATTTCTTTAAGCTATTGACTTTAGTGTCTTCTATCATATTATTTATTTAATTCAATTCAATTGATTTTCTTTTCTTCTTATTGTAACTCTCCATTTACGCAACTATCTGATTCACATATTTAGTCATGTCTCTAATTCCTACTATATTATTTTAAATAAAATACTAACACCCAAAAATGAGAACATAATGTAAATATCATAGTTTATCTCTATCTGAAAATCAAATTGTTTATCCAAATCTCGATGTGATTCTAGAGCCAATGATTTGTAGTTGAGTCTAGAAATACCGATGTGTACTTGGATTAAACAAGAATAACATGAATTCTATTTTTTTACACAAAAGTTAAGGACAATCCAATAAGGTTCCAAGAAAATGTATCAAACTACAAATAGATTTATTTACAAGGTAGAACCATGCAATGTAGCTCAATCATATAATTAGTACCAAATATTGGTATGTTACAACACTTCCACCCTTCAAAGAGGTTTCATCCCCGAAATCAAAACCTTCTTAATAATATTCTTACTATTAGGCTCTAACCCAATAATTCCCAACAAACTGCTCTTGTTTGCTCATATCATCTTCAACTCAAACACATAATTATAATTCTCCTTCCACTAACATAATTCTTACTCAGGATGACTGACTTAGAATTACCTAACTGATTTAGATGCAAATGCTATTTGGAAAAGTATATCTATTATTGAATTTGGTGCTTAATGATGACCTAGTCCATAAGTACTTCTAACATCATATTATAATATAAGAACTTACATGTTCAATTTGTGGTTCTTGACCATCATTATCAAAAGTGAATTACACCAAATGCTTATTGATCAAGCTATAGTTATCAGTACTTCATCAACTTTAATCTAATATACTTATCAGTAAGGTTTGGGTGATGTTTATGTTGTGTCATAATTTATACTTTTTCTTATAGGGTCTCCTTCGTGTATTATTCCCCAAAAAATATATATATACAGTTGAGGGTCTAATAAAATGTCGATCCCAAAAGTTTTTTTCAACAATTATTAATTACAACTTAACTCCCAATTGGATTCAAATTTTGACTCTCTTTCTTTTACCTTATATTTCCTATTTGTATGTATCTAATATTGAATTTTAAACATTTTTATCTCTAATTATTGAATTTTTTAAGTTCTTAACATACAAATATATGTATATATAATATTTGATCAATTTTTTATTGTTGTTGTGACATATATTTGTGCAATGATTTATTGGGCCAAGAATCTTCTATATATATACTTATATTTTCAATTTCAACTAAGGTAGGATTTCATTTCTCTGTGATTTCTAGGCTATATTAGTTATCTATTATATGTACATGGAAATTACAAGTTCACAAAAATACTGAGTTCACCATTTTTATCCTAATTCAACATAATATTAACTATGTCTCATCCTATTGTAATTTCTCTTTTTTCCACTTTCTTAATCATGTGGATCTAGTGTTGAATTTATTTTAAGTGTCATAGCTTCCCTAGATACTTTTTTTTCACAAAGGTGTAACTACACAATTATAAAGGGGGATCATCCTAATTATTTCTTTTTCTAGATTGTAAAAAAAAATCATTTTCAAAATATAATTGTGATAAATTGACATTAAAACCAAAGAATTTTTGGACTCATGCTATTTGTTCATTTTATTACACATATTTATAATTATTTGTGGATGTACCAAATTAAGGGAATAATCTAGGGCATTCTACATATTTGTATACCTAAGGGTCAAAGTGATGTTCTACTAGACCTCATTGCAAAAGTAGACACATGTACCTCAATTTTTCTACTAACTCAAAATAAGTCCATGCATAGATAGAGAGTTCAAAATTTACTAAATGCTGGAATTATGTTCTAAGTAGTCCTAGGACAAGGTACATATATCGACACTTATGTTGTTATCTCTATCCTTGGTAGCTAACTATTTAAGTCCTCGCTATTCAATTTATGTACCTAACTAACCTAATTTTCACGAGACATGCATTAGTGCTGACTGTTTATGACTCTGTTACCATGTTGTAAAGACTCACTTTTTATGATAGAATATTTACAAAATAATATTAGAAATATAAATATTTTACTACAATCATGTTTTTACATCAGACTTGCAGAAACTTACAAATATAATTATAAAATTTAAAATAAGAATTGATTCTTACCTAGTCTTCAACGAAGGACTCCCCATGCAAGCCTCTTCAAGTTGTTCCATCTACCACCTATCCATGATCTCCCAGAGGGAATAAAACCACACATGGACCTCATTGAAGGGAAACAAAAGTCAGCATGATTGGTACCACATTCTTATATTGATCTATTTACAAAATATAGGTACAAAATATGATTCAAAATAATACAAAAATAGGCAAAAAAATATTTGGTGGACTAAATTTTCCAAAGTAAGGATAACAATATTTTAATGGTTGTAATTCAATATCAAATTTCCACAACACTATTCAAAATTGTTCAAGATATCAAATTATCAAAATATTTGTAATGATCAACTTTTAAATATTAAGGTTGAGCACTATCATACAATTTCCTTTAAGGGCAACAATGTCTTATGTTTAATCATCTATGAAAGAACAACATTGATCCTAATTACTATTTTGACCAGTCAACTGGGGGTTGACTAAACCATTACAACTTATGTACAGGGCGGGGGGGACGTACCCTACCTCAAGTGAGTCAAAACTTTAAGAGGACAAATCCCAAAGGGACTAAAGTCTAGGGAGCCAAAACTCCAAATAGATCAGTCAAGTGCTATTGTAGTATTCAATGCAATCAAACAATAATCAATCTGAGGTGGTGAACTTTCAAAGAGGTAGGAAAGGCTTACAAAAGTATAGGGTTCACCACTAAACAATGTACATATAATTTAAGAAGGAAATTAATAACTCAATATAATAAAAAAGAATCTAGTACCTCAATTTATCCAAGACTCTATAGATTGCACAATCACCAAGAATGGCTCCAAGAGCTAGAAATCTACAAAGTATGGTACAACTTGGTTATCATTTGGCTTGGAATCAATGTCTTTCAATCTTTTTTCTATTTAGGAATTCTATTTCCCTTATAAGGTTGTTACTATTTCATGATCCTTCCATTCCCTCTCTTTCTAAGGTTTCTAGTGAAGTTGAGTATGTAATCAATTTATTAGTGCATTTGCCTTATACTATAGATAACCACCACATTCTATTATTAATATCCCCATTCTATTCTTTTTCAAGGTTTGTCATGCAATTAAGTGGACATATAGTCGTAAGTATATTTATGCATATCAATATTTAGTTAGAGACTATAAGATTATGCGTGTATGTCATCCTCAAAATTACATATATAATTATCAAGATTCATATTTTAGACTTTGATCTAATGTTCCACAATCTATTTCTATTACACTTCACATAAGTTCCATCATGGTTATTCATTCATTTTTTTGTTCTTATAGAGTATTCATTAATATGAGTTCTTACTTATTAACTTTATTTGCAGGTCAAAATATCTATATCAACACGACTCATAATAGAAGTATAATTGGTATCCAACTAATAATATATTCATGAGCTACATATCTATTAATATTCTAATGTATAGATATGTATCCATATGCTAACCAAATTCATATCTGCGTGTATATAAATTAAATGTGATGGATTCGCCATTAGTACGATCTAAGTTTTAAATCCTTATTATATGTATGATTTACTGATCTATTTTTTTAGCATTAACAATATAAAACTGCTGAATTTCAGACTTTCCCATTACTAATTTTAGTACAAATCTATATGTTTTTATCTCTCTATACATACCCTAGGTTAGGTAAACGAATCTGAAATCTAAATAATTAATGTTCATCATCAATAATAATGTACGTACTATTATCATGACTCATTTTTAAAGATCTGAAATATTGCAGGTATGCATACTAAATTTTCAGGACTGTCTCCTTTTATCTATATACAACTATGCGCACGTCAAGCTGATACGTTTTGTTTTAATGATACAACTAACCTAGGTTAGTTAATACAGTTTTTAACATATTATCTCTAACGGATTTCTTAAATTCAGAACATATAGGAAATGATGCATGAAGATACTAACTAACCTGTAGTTCATCGCTGGTAGAGATGATCTTCAATGTATTGGCTATTATATTGATATTTGCAGGAAGAGGTGGATCAAAACTCAAAATCATTGCATCTGGATCCGATCCGCAGGCACCCTAAGTGGTGATTCACCTCAAGGAGTTAGCGACATGTCTGAGGAACTTGTTTCACACCATGTCGGCGTGCTGCACCTGTATATCACCAGGTCTGTATTAGTCTCCCGAAACATTGAAGTCCAGTTTCCAATACAAGTCTGCAGTAGCATGGTTACACGGGAGGATGGTGTTTATACTTATTGACTCTGAAGGGTTGAGTGAACCGAAGTGGTGGCAGCAAGGTCGGCAGCAGGTCGTACAGAGGAAGGTGATGGCGACATCGTTTCCATGGAGTTATGATCTGCTGTAGATGGAGTATAGATAATAGAGGAACAGGCAACTGGATTCATTAGGGTCGAATCTCTTGCCCTCGTCGGCGCCAAGCCTGCTTTAGGTAGTACAGCGCAGGGGTGAAGCAGAGATTTTGTTGGGCGGTGGGTTTCTATCAGGTCGACGCTGCTGATTGGTTGTCGTATGTGTTGCAGGCATAATGACGTCCACTCTTCGGCGAATCAGCTATTTGATGAATGATGATCTTTCTGTAAGCTGGTCGAGGTTGTTATGCTAGGGTGAGCTAGGATTCCAGGAAGATGTATGGTCGGGCTAACAGGTAGGTTGCCAGTTTACTATCGGAGCAATGAAGAGGCTGAGGCCTCTTCCACTTTTTGGTAACGGCGGCCGTTTTCCTATAGTCACCCACCCTCCCACCCATAGGAAAAAGATGCATTTCAGAGATATTGCACTTGCAGCTATTACTACCCATGCAAGCTATTTCTACCCATGCAATGGTAATACAAAGTGCAGTTATTACATTCATTTCCTAATAAATTGTACAAGTGATATCTTAACTCCACCACATATTACGAAAATATTTAGAATTAAATTTCTATTTATTTCTAATTTCTTCCAACTCACGTACATAAACGTACTGGATACACATTTGTTGACATTTTTATTGTAACTTAATTCATTTATTGTGTCTAATGTCGTTATATATACAATAACATAATGTTCAAATTTTAATCATAACAACATTTTATACATTGCACACTGTAATATTTGCTCATGCATAATCATTATTATTTTTAACTCAATTTTTACGTACAGTACAAATTGTACAGTACAAGACTCAATTTTTACGTACAGTAAGTACAAGACGTACATAACAACTGTATATTAAATGTATCCTTAAAATCTTGTTATCACTGCCTCATTAGATATTTGTATCTGTATAGTACGAGACGTATAATATTAACTATGATTTGACAATACATTTAGACGTATAGTACAGTATGAGCGTACAATACGAGACTACATTTTTGCATATATTTAAATATAGCGTTTGTCAAATTTCCATATAAGAAGTACAATATTAACAACTACATTGTACAAGAAATATAACACTAATAGCCACATTATGTATACATTCAAAATGTAGTGTTTGACAAAATTGTATACGAAAAATACAGTACTTTCAACTACATAATGTAAACACACGTACTAGTGCGAGAACACAGATGGGGTAGAATGGAACTAGAGAGAGCAATTACAAAAGAAAAAATAAATTTTAAAAATTGCTGATGCTTTGGCTAAACACCATCTCAAAAATCATAAGGAGGGTTGTACCTATACAGACCCTCCCCTCGACCCTGTGGATCACCCTATCCTCTTCCCTCTCTGTAATGGTAGGAGTCCTACTAAGTTTATGTTTTCTGCAGATGATGTATTAAATTCTCAATTTATGCCCGCAAGAGGAGGGCGGGTTGAATAAAAGAGCCTCCTAACTTATTCTTAAAAAAAAGAGTGGAGAGAGAAATCGGGACTTTTCTGCAGAGTTAATTCACATGAGAAAAAACTATTGGACCTTTTGTAGGTTCCCGAGATTCGGTTATGTGGACGGGCTTATAGATTACTGTGGGTTTCTGGTACTGTCATCCGCCATTATGGTCTAGGTAGATTTGATGAAGAGAGAGGGTTCTACATTGATGAAGGAATGAAACGGAAGACGTTAACCTAGTTTGGGAAACCAAGAAAGGAAGTTATCATTACGAGGAATGAAAGATAATGACAGAGGTGCGATCAGAAAAGTTGGTATGTCGGGGTCAATTACATCACATACAGAATTGCTTAGGACCTTTTTTTTTAATCACAATTATCCATCATCACTTTTGTCCGCTATTATTTTATTATTTCAGTGATTAATAAAGGAATTAATGAGTATGCCTTTTCTACCAAAATCTTGAAGAAGACCTTATAACAAATTTAATTTTTGTAAGCTATTGACTTTATGTCTTTTATCATACTATCTATTCAATTCAGTTTCTTTTCTTCTTTTTGTAACTCTCCATTTACGCAATTATTTGATTTACATATTTAGTCATGTCTCTAATTCCTACTATATTATTTTAAATAAAATACTAACTCCCAAAAATGAGAACATAATGTAAATATCTCATAGTTTATCTCTATTGGAAAATCCAAATCTTGATATGATTCCAGAGCCAATGATTTGTAGTTGAGTCTAGAAATACGGATGTGGGTCCTAGTCTACTTGGATTGGACAAGAACAACATGAATCTTATATTTTTACACAAAAGTCAAGGACAATCGAGTATGGTTCAAAGAAAATGTATCAAACTACAAATAGATTTTTTTTACAAGGTAGAATCATGCAATGTAGTTCAATCATTTAATTAGTAACAAATATTGGTATGTTACATTTACTTTCCCCATTCATGCATTTTGATAAATTTCAAAATTTCTCTATCTAAATTCATAATCTTAGTAGAACTTTGTTGTTTAATTGTAGTTTTGCAATTAAGGCTATATGGTTTGAATCATATGGTTGAATGCTTATTACGTGCCTGTTTGCCCAGTATTTGTCTAAATTTCTTGATCTCTTATTTTGCTTAGCTCTTTGACTCCTTCCTTGAGTTTGGTGATCAATCTAGGGTTATGCACCATTTCACAATTTGAAAATCCCTTTCACCTTGATTCATGTTGTGAATGACGAACCCAAGATTGGGGATCGGTTGGATGGCGGATAGAGCAAGGTTTTGATCAAACTCCAAACCATGTTTTCATAAATCTAACTATAAGGATTCTCGAATCATACTAAATACTTCAGTGATGTATCAAGTGAATGATGAGGAGTTTTGAGTTTAAGTCATGTTGGATTATTTTCCCTTGACGGACCTGCGTGCCCCTTCACATTCTTTTGAGTAAAAAGAGAAAAGCTAAAAATATGCAAAAGAGGTTTGACCACCCAAAAATTCCAAAATATAAAAATAGTCGGTACCCAAACATATATATAATAATGTAGAGAATAAAAGCTCTAGTGTGGATAAAACATGAGTGTTTGTTTTCTCTTTTAGAAGAGTTGAGGATGATGCCCGGATGGTGTATAACTACGTTCATGAACGCAGATATGTCATGCATGATAGTGTCACCCCAAAATCTCATTAAGAGATCTTTTAGTAAACACTAGGATACCTATGAGGTCATCCTAATATTAAGGTTGCTTTGAGTGATATGCGGAGTTTGTCTTAATACTTTAGGAAACCTAACTCTAATTGTAAGAATCGTTGCTCACTACGTGGACTATGTTGGGTTTTAGGGGAGACAGAGAAGGCAGCGGAAACAAAAAATTTCTTCTCCCAAACCCAGAACGAAGGAATCGCGTCAACGTCTATACAGTAGGAAGGATGGTTTGTAGAGGCATACCTTGTCCCGAGACTTGCTCAGTGACTTTACCTCACGGCTTGCGCGGTCTTCACCTCTGGTCTTGGACGGTGTCTGTGCAGCTCCTGGTCTCACCGGGACTGTCGGGATTGACATATGTCCTCCGAGCGGCAAAAGTTTCCCGCCTCTGAAGTAGTTCACACGGACCACTTGGAACTCCGATCTCCTTGTCTCACAAGGAATCGGAAGGAGTCACACCCTCATGTCGGTGTACTAGCCACCGACACACTCTCCTGCAACTAGTCACTTTTCTACAGTTGTCTTTCCCTTGATGTGCCTCCCTTATCAGGTAGCACTTGCTCAGGCTCTCTCGGTTACCAAAACCAGAGAGAATGACAACTTTGTAGAGCAAATGGTGTTCTTAGTTGTTGTTCTTGAGAAGCCCCCACTACCCCTATAAATATAAGAGGGTCATGGGACAGGGTTCTCTACCCCGGGCAATGCACGATTAAACAGGAGTAGAAGGGTTTGATATTTTTCCACAAAACAACCAACTGCACCACCTGAGCTGATCGTTTCAAGCATGAAGCGCTCGGTTGGGGAGTTGAGCCAATCGGTTCACACCTAAACCGGTCGGTTGGGACCCCTGAGCCAATCGGTTCACTTCTGAGTCGATCGGTTCGTGGTCTTAGTCCAACTCAAATTGGCTTTCATATTTGTTTCTGATTAATCAAATATTAATCCTTGTCCAAATCGAATTTGTACAAGTGAAACAAATTGTATTTGCAAAATAGTCTTCTAACTTTCCAAACGATCTCGGTTGGTCCACGAATCGACTGGTTCAACAATTGAGTCGATTGTTTCAAGACACATGAGCCGATCGACTCACAACTTGAGCTGACCGGTTCACCAACCTAAGCTGATCGATTCATCCCTATGAGTCAATCGGTTGGGGCAGCAGACTGTGCAAATCAATCGATCGCAGTTTCAATCAATCTGATACTCTAATCAATTGGTCCAACACCTTGAACATTATGATATTGAGCTATCAATTGATTGAGTGTTTAATTGAACTACTAAACTCCTATAGTAATCAATCTAAACATCATTTGTGGGTAAACTCCTCTTCCAGGTTAAATCCTATGTGTGTGACCTTACAGGTCCATTTCACGTTGGCAGTGAAAGTCCATCACATTTATGACTTCACAAGAAAAGAGTGGTGCCTAGTCACACATCAGTGCTACCCAAGTGAAATAGAAAGTTGGAGAACAACTTTCAATTCTACAATCTGTGAATGGTGTTACAGTGAATGTATAATTCCTTTATCACAGATATCCTGAATGAACTCAAGGCATGGAACAGTCATCCTGTCAACGTTCATTCACTTTCTTGATCTCAGAGTAGATTGGAGGAGATATGTATGACATCAATATCACATATTGATTCACACATGCGTGCACACCTATATCAATCCTACTCATCAAGTGGCCATGGATATCAAACTCCCTCAGGAGGGACAAATCCCATATCTATCACTCACCCCTCAAAAGCCTCATGTGTCAAAGCCACCCAATCATCACCTTTATAACAACATATGTTTCAGGATTGCGTTTGATGATGTCAAAGTGTACCCAATGACATGTGTTGAGTGTAGTGATTTCAGGTCAAAGAATCACACTCACCACCATCACTGTGAGAACTGAATGTGATTATCAAGTCATGGTTCCATGTGTCAAACTCACAGTGAGTTTGTCCGGTACACTTGTTCTCTAACAAGTACCTATGTGTTTGGTTTGATATCTCCATATCATGACTAATGAGATTCTGTCATCAACCAACACCACAATCTAATCTTGTGTGTCATTGTAGTGTATCTACCTTCCACAATGACATCCGACTAGGGACATAATAAGAATGTACAAACTCTTAGCATCTGTATGATCTCATCGTTCAGGTCCTCAACCTAAAAGAATATGTCATTGGAGTATTGTCCTTCTCTAGACATTCAATCTATTCTATCATTATCTCATATGATTGAACTAGAAAGAATTAGAAGCTTGCCTTTGATGTTTATCAAATCAATCTTAATGTATCCCACCAATCATCCCATGATTGGCTCTCAGGGCATACATACCAACAGACTCCCACTTGCACTGTGAGCCAATCACCCTTGAATCATATTCTTAGTGATCTTCAAACATGTCCCACGTGTTATTGTGCTCTAGTGCTAACATAGTGAGTTATGACAACACCTTGCCAAAGTCGGTATTAACTGCATGTCTCTCATCTCTTCGATGTACGCTACACGTATGAGATGGAGTTTCCATAATATGTGATCTAGTATTCCTTTGCTAACCTTTAGCCACATTGCATGACCAAGTACTCCTTACTTGTCATCAAAGATCTATAAGTTCATCTCTATGAACTCCCAGATCCATATAGTATCCACTGTTGTTCTTTAACACATGGATACTCAACATTTCCCTTTTAAAACAACTTTATTGGAAAGTTTCCATTTATCAACAAACATTCACTTTTAAATATATCCCATATACATTTTGCGATTAATTTTCTGTCCTTTTCAGAAGTTCGCATCAGTGTAACTCTTTACAGTGAACCCTTCCTTATTTCCATAGAACGAGTACTTCTCAAGTACTTATCAAGTTTTTATGGTGTTCCAGTAACCCTTACTGGAACTAGACAGACATCCACTCATCATGTCCCACATACGAGTCATCATGATGAGCATATCATATTGTCATGTCCTACATACAAGATGATGAATGCATTTTATTCTTGCTATGTCCTATACATGCAAGATAATGGGATGATTACATACATGATAGATCCATATCTATCCTTAGTATTTCCATTCTTCACAAGAATTGGACACTTAACCTTGGGATACTAACTCCATGTAACATGGACAAGTTTTCTCCCACTGAATCTGTGCACACTGAACCCTTCAGTATAGATTGACAATGTATGCTTTCTCTTTTCAGGTCAAGAGGTTTTTCGAGAACTATCTATATAGATCTCTATTCCTATCACATAGGAAATGTCTCTATCTTCCCTAAAGATAATTTCTACTTTGGATTTCCATTCTAGAACATTTCCATTTCACATCAACATGTGGAATGTGAATACGCTCCCACTAAATCACATATCTCTCTTTATCTATGTCATATCAGTCAAACCCTTTGACTATATTATCAAAGTAAAGATCCTAGCTCTGAGTTGCTTGTACTCAATCAATCACATTGATTAGTCCATTGTAACTTATAGACTTTATTTGCATTAATGGATTCATAAATCTTATAGGTTGTGTCACGTACACATCCTTATTTTATTCCTTACAGGAATACAGTTTTAGTATTCGTATGCCAAATCTCTTAGTCATTAAGTTGCAATCAACAAGCATCATCCTTCTCAAAATGTTATCCATGCGTCTTAACACTTAAGACTCATTCGCACTTATGGATTTCATCCCAATAGGTGCTACCATCAAGGTCATACCTTATGGTTCACATGGAAGTCATTTAGGATGTAATGGTCATAAACCATAACTCAAAATCCAGTTCCTCATATTTATCTAGATAGTTGACTCATCACATGACCTACTCATCACATAGATAATTGAGGTGTATCTGTCAAGGATATAAGAACTCACAACTCTTTATGATTCTTAATGTCCTTTATTAGTGTGGGGTATTCTTTATTTAAGAATAATTTAGTTATTTGATAATCATCCTCTAACTCCTTAGAGTATGACTCCTTTTTTATTTAGACATCACCATGCCTTAATCACGAGCTCACTATGATACAATGTCATAATCACTCACAAGGATCTCCAACATTTGGTTCAAGTATTTCATTCATTGATCTTATCAAGAATTAACACTTTACCAAATTCGTACTTCATCTATGATATTCTTGAACACTTCAAGATATTCATATTGGTATTTCTCTAAACACTGTTTGAAGCACTAGCATTAATTCTAATAGGTATGTAAATACATCACATGTATTATACCTAATAGGATAATCATTCTCCCACTACCACTAGTGAAGATTGATTAATCATGTCTAAGAGATTCATGTCTCTTACTGGTTCTCTAACCAAAAGAGTCTAGATTTATCCATCATATGGAAACTAGAAATGAATTTCTCATGATTTATGCTAATTTGATTGTTTGAGTTATCAATAACTTTTAGGTATCATTTTATCTTATGCATACCAAGTACCACAAGATAAACAAGGCATTGCCATAAAGATCATATCTTTTGAAATTGAAACATCAACTTTATTAATTGCCATCATTTTCATACAATATGCAAAAATAATGTGTTTCCATCCATTGGCAAATATGAAATAGCAGTTCATAACTCTATTACATGCCTTAAAGGCTGAAAATAAACTAAAGTACCCCTATATATGGTAGCAACACTTGCCCCATTTATTGAGTGTTTTACATTTTATATCTTGGTATCATATACCTCAAAAATGTTACAAGTTTATTTCATGACACCTTTAGGTGGAGACGTCTGTGACCACCTTCTTCTTTAGTTCTTCCATATAGAGTGGACAATTCCTTTTCCAATGTCCTGGCTTTTGATAATGGTGGCAATTGCCTCTCTTGGTCATGCCTCCCTTGGCCTTGAGAGTTGAAGACGACTTGGGCTGTTGGCTAGCATCAGAACCTTTCTTAGCCTTGCCCTTGCCCTTGCGCTTGGACTTGCCTTTCTTGCTGTTGATCATCATCATAGACTTAGGCTTGTCCTTCCTCATCTATGCCAAGGTTGTCCTCAACATGCGCAACAACTCTGTTAACGGCTTGTCAAAGTTGTTCATGTTGTAGTTCATCACAAGATGACTATAGGATTCTGGCAACGATTGCAATATCATGTTAGTAGCCAACTCTTAGATCAGGGGAAATCCCAGTCTTGTCAGGTTCTCCACATACCCAATCATTTTGAGCGTGTGAGAACCAACTAGATCTCCTTCTGTCATGACACACTTGAACAATGCCCTGGAGACATCATATCTCTCTTGTCGTGCTTGAACTTCATACATGTTCTTCAGATGCTAAATCATCTCAATGACACCAATGTTCTCATGTTGTCTCTGCAACTCGTGGTTCATTGAGCACAACATCAAGCACTTTGTATCAATGGCATCATCAGAATTCTTCTTATAAGCACCCCTTTCTGTCTTTGGTGTGGTAGGAGAAGGTTCCTCTGGAACTGGAGTATCCAGGACATATAGAGCTTTTCGCTCTTGAGTGAGAACAATTCTCAATGTCCTAAACCAGTCGTGGAAGTTAGTTCCATTCAGCTTGTCCTTCTCAAGAACCGATCGCAACAAAAAGTGATTGTTGTTTGTTGTCATTTTTACTATAAAAGGAAATATATGCAATTTAGTCCAAAACTCAATTTTGACTTATTTGATTGATTTGAAAGGTTGATGATAAAATTAGGACTTAAATTAATTATTGCTCCTGCTATTTTTGTTCAAATTGGTAGCCCTCACCATCAATTCGGAAGATTGCAGCATACAATCTTCTAGTGGGTCAAGATCTTGAAATCCTCTGAGTCATGGACCATCTAGGGCTGTCACCCACAACTTAGATCTTCCAGGTAGGCAACTTTTGCCAATTGCATCATATGCAATTCTTGAAAGATGTCATATGCAACTCCTTTCCATGATCACCTCCATGCCTCAAGGTGCTAGATCCTATCTAGGCCACCTTATTAAGTTCGACCCAAAGACAGCACGATGGATATGCACCCTGCTAGGGCAGACCCACATATCCATCCTTCATGCTTCCACGAGATAGACGGTGCACCACGCTAGGGTGTGCCCACACTTGGCCGATCAAGCTTTTCACTTATGTCACATTTGGAAGGCATCTAAAACTTTAATATTTAATAATGGATTTGGTTTTATAGGTACATATACATATCAAATCACCACAATACATAGTATGTATTATATACATGTTATATCTCATTGAAAACATGTGAAATGATAAAAGAGATGATTATGGCCATCCTAATGTGATTCCTTGAGCCAAGAGGAATCACAGTCATCTAGTTCTACATCACATGCAACCTGTACAAGATGAAGTGTTATAGTCATCCGAGTTAATCAACTCATTACATGAATGACCTGCTCGCCCTGGCCGGTCATCTAGGTTCCACCAGATGATCTATTGGCTCCTCCTACCGATCAGTTTGCCTGGTCATCGTGCATCTCCTCAGGTCGCCACCCATTCATCTCACTCCTCGAACCAGTCGTCTGGATCACCAACTGATCGGTTCACGCCTTGAACTGATTGTCTCAGTTGTCGTCAGATTGTCCTCCGTTCTTTGACATAATAGGAAATTAAAGATCTATCCTATTTTACATTTGAATTGGGAAACCCCGAGTTACATTCAGGGGGAGCAAAGGTAGGGAAGAAATCTCAAGTTATCTTGAGTTACATCAGGATTAAGGAGGTAGGGAATCAATGCACAGACTGAGATACAAGCAACCACATACAACCAAGCACATACACATATGGTTTATTGGCCATAACCACGCTATACATCCACCACAAAACTCATTTAAGGGTGACACGTATCAAGTGCATTCATATCATATATGTATATTGGGATTTTTGGATTTAGGATTGGACATGCACAAAGCCAATTTTATTCACATCGTATGCAATAAATAAAGGTGACAAACCAAAATCAATCATATCGACAATCCTAAAGTATAGAGCAGTTGATGTGGCTTTGATACTACTGTTGGGTTTTAGGGGAGACATAGAAGCCAGCGGAAACAAAAAAAATCTTCTCCCACACCAGAATGAAGGAATTGCGTCAGCGTCTATACAATAGGAAGGATGGTTTGTAGCGGCATACCTTGTCCCGAGGCTTGCTCGGAGACTTTACCTCATGGCTTGCATAGTCTTCACCTTCGGTCTTGGATGGTGTCTGTGCAACTCCTGGTCTCATCGGGACTGTCAGGATTGACAGCTGTCCTCCGAGTGGCAGAAGTCTCCCGCCTCTGAAGTAGTCCACACGGACTACCTGGAACTATGATCTCCTTGTCCTACAAGGAATCGAAAGGAGTCACACCCTCCTGTCATTGTACTAGCCACCGACACACTCTCCTGCTACCAGTCGCTTTTCTGCAGTTGTCTTTCCCTTAATGTGCCTCCCTTATCGGGTAGCACTTGCTCGGGCTCTCTCGGTTACCAAAACCAAAGAGAACGATAACTTTGCAGAGCAACTGGTTTTCTTAGTTGTTGTTCCTGAGAAGCCCCCACTACCCCTATAAATATAGGATGGTCATGGGATAGGGTTCTCTACCCCGAGCAATGCGGGATTAAACAAGAGTAGAAGGGTTTGAGATTTTTCCACAAAACAACCAATTGTGCCACCTGAACTGATCATTTCAAGCATGAAATGCTCAGTTGGGGAGTTGAGCCGATCAGTTCACACCTGAACCGGTCGGTTGGGACCCCTGAGATGATCAATTCACTTCTGAGCTGATCGGTTCGTGGTCCTAGTCCAACTCAAATTGACTTTCATATTTGTTTCGGATTAATCAAATATTAAACCTTATCCAAATCAAATTTGTACAAGTGAAACAAATTGTATTTGCCAAATAGTCTTCTGACTTTCCAAATGATCTCAGTTGGTCCACGAATCGACCGGTTCAATAATTGAGTCGATCGTCTCATGACACATGAGTCGATCGACTTACAACTTGAGCCGACAGGTTCACCAACCTAAGCCGATCGGTTCATCCCTATGAGCCGATCGGTTGGGGCAGCAGACTGTGCAAATCAGTCAATCACAATTTCAATCAATCTGATACTCTAATCAATTGGTCCAACACCATGAACATTATGACATTGAGCTATCAATTGATTGAGTGTTTAATTAAACTACTAAACTCCTTTAGTAATCAATCTAAACATCGTTTGTGGATAAACTCCTCTTCCAGGTTAAATCCTATGTGTGTGACCTTGTAGGTCCATTTCACGTTGGCAGTGAAAGTCCATCACATTTATGACTTCACAAGCAAAGAGCGGTTCCTAGTCACACATCAGTGCTACCCAAGTGAAATAGAAAGTTGGAGAACAACTTTCAATCCTACAATCCGTGAATGGTGTTATAGTGAATGTATAATTCCTTTGTCACTGATATCCTGAATGAACTCAAGGCATGGAACAGTCATCCCGTCAGCATTCATTCACTTTCTTAATCTCAGAGTAGATTGGAGGAGATATGTATGACATCAATATCACATACTGATTCACACATGCGTGCATGCCTATCACAATCCTACTCATCAAGTGGTCATGGATATCAAACTCCCTCAGGAGGGACAAATCCCATATCTATCACTCACCCCTCAAAAGACCCATGTGTCAAATCCACGCAATCATCACCTTTATAAAAACCCATGTTTCGGGATTGTGTTTGATGATGTCAAAGTGTACCCAACAACATGTGTTGAGTGTAGTGATTTCAGGTCAAAGAATCACACTCACCTCCATCACTGTGAGAACTAATTGTGACTACCAAGTCATGGTTCCATGTGTCAAACTCACGGTGGGTTTGTCTGGTACACTTGTTCTCTAACAAGTACCTATGTGTTTAGTTTGATATCTCCATATCATGACTAATGAGATTCAGTCATAAACCAACACCACAATCTAATCGTGTGTGTCATTGTTTTCTATATACCTTCCACAATGACATCCGACTAGGGACATAATAAGAATGTACTAACTCTTATCATCTGTATGATCTCATCGTTCATGTCCTCAACCTGAAAGCATATGTCATTGAGTATTGTCATTCTCTAGACATTCAATCTGTTCTATCATTATCTCATATGATTGAACTAGATAGAATTGGAAGCTTGCCTTTGACATTTATCAAATCAATCTTAATGTATCCCACCAATCATCCCATGATTGGCTCTCAGGGCATACATACCAACAGACTAGCCTTATGTAGATCAGGATCCTCAAAAATCATAAGAATCTTTTATTTTTTCTTTAGGACATGACTAAGTGAGAGGCACATTGTTCATAATTGATTTACATGAACACATGATGACAGCTCATTACTCACCTTAACTGCCCGCCATAGTTAAAATGTGTGACAACACCTTGAGGTTCAACAATATGATTTGAACCCCATGAATAATGTTAAATTGCAATGAAGTCACTTAATATTGCACAGATGTTTTGTGATCTTTCCTTAGTAGGTTTTCTTGAGCGGTGGTGGTTTGTTATGAAATAACAAGGATTGGCTATCTATAGTTCTAAATTATTTTTTCTAACCTGAGCTTTTATCGCCAAGCTTAAATTTGAATGTTGATTTTTGTTCTTCAAGTTTAGTCTTGCTTGAGGACAAGCAAAGGATTAAGCTTGGGGTCGTCGATAACACCCAAATTTAGACATTTATGCTAAGTATTTAGCTATTGTTTTGTGTCTGTAATATCCTTGATATGGTATATATAACTCCAGATACTAGGTGTTTTGCAATTTATCTCTTTTTGAGGATATAGCTACTCAACTAGTGAATTTTGGGACTTGTAGGCACCAAATTGAAGAAAGAAATCGACACCTTTGATCCAGACTAACAAATCGGGGAGGTTTCCCTAAGACCAATTTAGTTCCATCCCCTGACACTGCAAATTTGATAAATGCTTTACTAATTTCTTCCTCCAAAAATACATTTGAAGAACCCACATGATGGTCAGTCTCGATCGTCCATTTTGATGGTGTAATTCTATGGATAACTAAGACTCAAGGAACCCAACATTGATCGGCCTACTATGGAGCAAAATTGGGTTGGGTTCTGATGCGATGATTTTGAGTCGCATTTATAGACTTGTTTCACTCGTGTTTTATGTGTTTATTGGTCATTTTGGTGGTTAATATTGCATAATTCACTTACTTTAGTCTATGATCCTTCTCAGCATAAATTCTCTCTTATTTTATTGTTTTGAGCATAAATGATTACAATGATAGGTTTTATCTCGGCTTATGTGGTTTTGTTTTGCAATTTCAGGAAAAACGCATATCTGCAGCTGTCGATACCATCGACACAACCACAAGTTGCTAGTCGTAAGGAGCAGCACAGAGTCGATGGTAGCGACATTTCATCAGGTTGCTGGCGACCAGTTTGTCGATACTATCGACCCAAATGTCGATACTATCGACACGCGGAGTTTCAGTGACGGAAAAGGGATAAAACCGACACTAAAGGAAGTCGATACCATCGACGCTCGTTGATGGTATCGAGTCAGCATCAGGCACAATGAAGAAAAGAAAAGAAGACTTGCTGATATCGCACAGTGTCGATACCATCAACCCTCATCGATGGTATCGACACTGTCAGATGCAAGTTTGTTTCAGATCGATCTAAATCTGACGGTTGTGATATTTTTGCAACCTAACTCGGTGATTATACCTAATGACGGTAGCCAAGAGCCAGGTATCACATCATTAGCAGCCGCACCCGTCCCGAGAAGGTGTGGAGAGAAGAACAGAGCCCAGAAGCACGCCCTAGCCGTTCCGGAAGCCGAAGAAGATGTTTCCACCGCCGAAAGGCTGTAGATCGCGTATTCTACGCCAAGGAACGCTTGGATCTTCTCCGTTCAGGGGTTTCATTACTTATTCACATTTTTCTCCATGTTTCCCCTTTTTTCAACCATGTTTTTCTCTGAGATGAACATGCGGGGCTAATCCCCTTTATCTTTAGGACCGGGAGTAGCCCAGGGAAGCATTGTATGACATTTTTATCATAGTAATTCATAATTTACCTCTTAAATCTGTGGTATGATTTTGTTTTCTCAATTATATTGTTATGCTTGATCACAATAATGATAATCTAATGCCTTTAATTTCTTTGAAAGAAGAATTAACAGTTGAAAAGAGACGAAATTCACATTAATTAACAAATTCCTTGAACAAGGTGATGTACGGTTAATGGTGGAAACCCAGAGGTCGATTCTAATGCACCTAGTTTAGGGTATAGGCTACTACGACGGTGGAACCGACCTAGACTTAGGTAGTGAATTGTACCATGACAGTGGGCAATTTTGACTACAGGCCACTACCTGGATTGAAAGATGAACATGAATTATTATATGAAAATTCATACAATGAAAACCCATGGTGAAACCACAATCCTAAAGATCTCCACTTGAATTGATTAAACTAAACCTTTAATTGATTGCCTTGTTCTGTTTTATTTCCTTTTATTTTTAAAACAACTCTCAGAACCTTTTAATTGGCCTAGCTGATTGTGAGTAGTTAGTAGTAGTCTACCGATAATTCAGTGTCCCTGAGTTCGACTCGGGCCTCACAAGGGCCTATACTACATTGACGCGTGCACTTGCGTTCGACGCATGGTAAAATTGTTTCAAGTTTTTGGCGTCGTTGCCGGGGACACGGCAATTGTCAGCACTACGAGTGCTGTAAGCGGCCATTCTAGGCCACATTTTTATTTTATTATTTTATTCTCATTTTTAAAAAAAATTCATAGTTTTATCTTTCACATTACTATAATCGTCTAGCATGGTACTGAATTGAAATTATCATTTTGCAGGTACTAGTGCATGGTGAGGACGCGTAGCACCGACTACACGCAATAATCACCAGAGGTTCCACTGCCGGGACCAGACGACGAGCAGAACTCTATTCAAGACCAACCAGATGAAATAGATTCCGATTCAGAACCAAAAGCCATGGCAGAAGAGCAGACGATATGGGAGAAGATAAAGGCTTCTTCCTCATCCGCTTCAAATGGGCCAATAAAGAAGTAGGCGATCAACATTCTGACTTATAAGATTGATCCTGCATTAATCAGCTTGGTCAAGTCAAATGCATTTCATGGACTTAAAAATGAAGATTCGGTGACTCACATAAGTCAATTCGTGGATAACTGTGATATGATCAAAATAGACATGTTCCCGCAGAAGACACTTTATCTGAAGTTGTTTCTGAGCTCTCTGGCGGGAAATGAACGAGAATGGTTACATAATCTTGACGATGAGTATGTGGAATCATGGAACCACATGGTGGAAGTGTTCTTTGAAAGATTCTTTTCACCCGAAAAGACAAATGATCTGATCAGAAAAATACATAATTTCAGTCAGAAAGCGGGTGAAACTTATTCTAAGACTTGGGAGCATTTTCAGATTATGCTGAGGAGGTTCCCACACCATGGTTTGGACAAGGAAAAATAAGTCAAGATTTTCTATTTTGCTCTTTCTGAGCATGATAGAAGTAATCTGGATTCAGTAGGTTCAGGGTTTTTCTTGAACAACACTGGCACAAGGTGTTGGGAGATTCTGAAAAACATGGCAAAAAAGCAATCTTGGGGCGATAGGGAGGCACCTGAACAAGTCAAAGTTGCAGGTGAGTCCAGGTCCATCAAGGAGCTAAATGATAAATTAGACCTTCTAGCCAAGAAATTGCTTGCCAAAGAGGATACAGAATCTGAGGAGGAAGCCCAGGTCAAATTTATGCAACAATAGGGCTATAGAAATAATGATTATGCTTGGAGGAAGGATAGAAAATTCTCATGGAAAGATCCAAACAACTTCTTACAAGATCCAGATGCAAAGCCACAGTCAACGACAGAAGATAAAAGCACCGCATTGCTTAGTCAAGTGGTGCAGCAAAATCAAGAGATGATGAGCATGTTTAGTAAGCAGCTGCAGTCTCAGGGTGAGATCTTGACTAAATTTGGGCAAACATTGCAAAGCCATGGAGCATAGATGAGGGCACTAGAGATGACTGTGACCCAGATTTCCAATGAAGTGGCAGCCCTGAAGCATGCCAACCAACAAAGATAGGATGGGAATGCAGATGTTGGTCAAGTACATCATCAAGTAAAGTACATATTTGTGATTACTGAGGCAGGGCCCCCGGTGGTAGAGGTCCAGGACAAAAGCAAAATGATTTTTGATACGGAGGCTACACCAAAAATATTGTATCCTCGCAGTCATTATGGATTACCGGGAGGATATTGTCCATTCAGAAAGACCCACCAAGAGCACATCGCGGTCGTGCCCGCACCTAGGAAAGAAGAGCAGGTGAAAGCCATGCGTCATGGTGAAGCTATAGTCACTGATGAGAAAGATGCACAGCAACAAGTTACACCTATTGAAAATAATGTGCCAAAGTCTACGCCAGAGGGTGACCATGAAGCAAGCTTAGGGGAGTTTGCCCTGAAAAGCCCATATGTGCCACCTCATAAGCGTCTAAATGAGGCAGTTGTGTCTTTTTCAGATAACCCGAGGCCGAAGAAAGAGCATCGACATTACAAGAAGTTCTTGGAGATGTTCAGGAAACTCCATATAAATATTTCGTTAGTGGAAATGATAGAGCAGATTCCAGCATACAGGAGGTTTATCAAGGACATCATCACCAAGAAGAGGTGGATCAAAGACACATATGTTTGTCGGGTGAATGAGATGGTGAGCTCAATTATCCATGGGTGTTTACCACAGAAGAGGAAAGAACCAGGAGGCTTCTACATTCCATGTTCTATAGGTGGTCAACATTTTCCACAAGCACAGTGTGATTCAGGCGCCATCATTAATCTTATGCCACTATCCACGTTTCAAAAGCTTGGGTTGAAGAAAATAAAGAAATCAGCGGCAACTATTGAGTCGGAAGATGGGTCCATTGTGAAGCCATACGGAGTGTGCGAGGATGTGCTTATCAAAGTAGACAGGTTTATCTTTTCGGTGGATTTCATCGTCATGGACATGCCACCACTTAAAGGTTGTGAGATGCTATTAGGTAGGCCATTTCAAGTGACGGGCGATGTTGTAACTGCCATTGGGAGAGGTACTTTGACATTGGGGATTGGCCAGGATCGAGTTGAGTTCAAACTAACCAGTGATCCCCAAGGAACACTCTCCAAAGCTCCAAGATGAGAAGCTTGATCTCGTCTAGCCTAAGACGTTAAATAAGGGGGCTTGTTGGGAGGCAACCCAACCATTGGTAGTTTCATTTAGTTTCTTTCACATTTGTAATTTAGTTGAGTCAATTTTGTTTTTAGTGTAAACAAGGTACCTTGATCATTTGTTCAATGTGCAGGACTGAGGCAGGGTCGATACCATCGACCCTTGTGTCGATGGTATCGAGATGGGCACAGTTAGGCAGCTGCAAAAATTTATCTAAGTCGATACTATCAATGGCCTCATCGATGGTATCGACACACCATTAGGTTGATCGCAAAAATGAGGTCGATAGTATCGACATGGATGTCGATACTCGTGAGATCTCTGGAGATATTCAGACGAATTTGTCTCAGTGAAGTCGATACCATCGACGGGCCTATCGATGGTATCGACCCAGTTACAGGAAGGAAGCGGCGGTCGGGCCTCGCGAGGGTGTTTGCCCTAAGCAGAGTCGATACTATCGACTTGCATCGATGGTATCGACGTGATACGTCACCGATCCGTGAGAGGAAATCAACAGTGATCGTTGCATCAAGAGAGTCGATCCGTGAGATGGGTCGATACTATCGACACCCGTCATTAGTAGCGACACTTCATCGATCTGGGCCCCCACATCAGGCTATCGACAGCCGTTGATACTAGCGGAAGACCGGATTGTGCTACAGGTGTTGATACCATCAACCCTCATCGATGGTATCGATGGGCACACAGCAGCAACAGCCACGGTTATAAAAGGGAGGGATTGTTGTCAAATGACGTCACACCTTCAGAGCCTTTCTCCTCCACTTGTGTCGTGCGTTTTGTTGTGCAATCGGAGCCCGGCTACGAGCATCCAAGGAGTGAGTTCTTCCCAGAGCCTTCACCGAGCAGAGATTGCCTTCTCCGATCTTCTCCGAGCTACGACTTCTATTCCTTCTTTCTCAGCGACGATGGTGCGTACAGTCAGTGCTTCTTCTTCACATGTGGCTCCAATGGAGATCCCTGAGTTCATTCCTCCACCCACTGCATCTATTCCGTGCCCGCGGATTGTCCATCCTTCCGTGGAGGTCTGAAAAGTTTACGAGGAACTGATGAAGCGCAAGATTGAGCCGACCCGCTACGTCGACCGAGACATGATCCGCAATCTTGGGTTCGAGGCCAATCTTGCCTACGTTCTAAGGGGCAGGCAAGGGATACGGGCAGGAGGCCCGATGAGATGGAATTCCATGCCGACGGCCAGCCATTCTTTGGTGAATGGACCACATACAAGGAGCTAGTGGTGAATTCATGGCATCGCTGGACGTATGCGTCGTGCCAAACGACGTCATCACCACTGATCGAGAATGGATCAAGGGCCGCGTTTCTTTCCAGCTGTACAACAACGATTACACTCTCACCCTCAGGAAGTTTAATTCCATCTACAACTGGAATCATGGGAGAGACCAGTACCGGAGGCCAGATAACAAGACGGACTATGATGACATCTTCGCCCAGCTTGTGACTGTGCCATAATGCGGCGGTTGCAGATTTTGAGCATTCGTTTGTGCGGGTTCTTCATTGCATGCTCTGCACCACCTTGTTCGCTCGTGGTGACCTATCTCTCAGCAAGTTTCAAGAGACAGATTTGTTTTTCCTACACAAGTTGCTGAAGCGAGAAGAGTCTAATTGGGACACGTTCTTCTTAACGCGTGTGTTGGCTGTAAAGAGGAGTACGCGGAAGGCTCCAATCCACTTTGGAGGGCTCATCACACCGCTGGCCTCCTATCTTGGGTTAAATTTCTCCCAGATTACTCCCCTCTCCAATAGGAGTAAGGTCAACTTGCAGCATCTGCACCGCTCCAACCTCATCCTGCTTCGTGATGGCTTGGCATATGCACACTGCCATGTCAATCAAGCATATCAAGAGTGTTCACTTCCAGACCCCGTATTCCACATCGAGGGCGCCCAGCATTTCAGATGGCATGTCATAGCCATTGAGGACTCGGATAAAGACGGCGGCAATGATGATAATGACAATGATGGCGACGAGCCTGAAGAGGAAGAGGAGGCTTTCACCCCTCTTCGGGCATGAGTAGCACCACGGAAGCATCCTCGCATGCATCCGGGTGCATCTTCATCTTCACAGCCTCTGCCACCTCAGCCCTCTCCTCAAGGAGAGGATGTCTATTCCATGCAGGGGATGTATATAATGCTACAAGAGATCCAGCATACCCAACTGTAGCATACAGATTCATACGTCGATATTCAGGATACGACGAACCAGATGTTAGATAATCAGAGGGCCATTTTTGAAAATGAGTGTCTCCTTCTCGTCAACCAACAGCACATACACGACAGGTTGCATAGGATGGAGATGCAGCAGCAGCCCTTCTACAATCATTACTGGAGCCAGAAATACTTTGGGGGGTATCCACAACCTCTGCCCATGCCCCAGTATGATCCGAGCTTTCAGGGGCAGTACCCATCTTGGGACCCCACGGCCCCGCAGTACCCGCCTCCTCCTGAAGAATGATTGGTATCTCTGTTCCACCTTTTTAAGGTTGTTTTTTACTATGAGGCCATAGTCGAATTCAAGCTTGGTGAGGGAGTTGGAACAGCTCTATCCTTTAGTTTTCTCAGTTTTTAAGTTTATTGTTTTGTCTTTTGTCATTTATTTCTTGTAGTTCTTAGTTGTTTGTAGGATCCACACTCTATCTAGTGTAATTGTGGATGTTTTAAGTCATGTGTCATCTCGTTGCTTGTACTTGGGAATTAGGGGTAAATTTGAAAATTTTTAATGTTTTTGCAAGCTTGTGTTGTTAGACTTTGAGCACATAACTTAAGGAAATAATTGGGTTTGTCAACTCTAAAATAGAAAATCACAACTATACATTCCCATGATTCATGAAAAGTGGACGGAATTGGTTGTTTGAGCCTAAACTGACCAAATGATAATGAGACTTTAATTTGAAATAAGAGAGAAAAACCTCTTAATTACGACACAGGTCAGTAAGGAGGGACACATAATAATTTTCAAAGGTTCAGTCAATTAGTCTTGGGATCTATCCACCACATTGCTTTCATAATCCACCTTAAGAACTGGAAGTGCATTACAGTTTTAATCTCTTTGATTGCATTCCATGTAGATAGGTCTTGCATTACAGCTATTTTCTCATATTTTTGAATGAAAAAAAAGGAAAAAAAAGATAGAATAGCTATACATGCACATTATCCTTAGGTGCATGTCATTTAGTTGCATAATTATCATTTTGTAGCTGCATTCACATTTTTGTGCATATAGTACATCATGCATCTTATGTCTTCTGAAACATAAAAGGTGATGAACTTGTTCCATACCTTCTGAATGCTTCAAATGTATAAGTTCTGCAGCATTAAGTGAGCCCGACAAACATTTCGTTGTCAGCTATGAAAATAAGGACTTGAAAAAAAAATGTTTTGAAAAAAAAAGAGAATTGAGAAGTAAGTAGTAATGAGAGGGAGAAAGGAACATGTTCTCACTACATACTAAGAAGAATAAGTACATGATGTAGTTCTCTTAGATATTCCATCTCACCTTGAGATGGAATGAAAGTGCATGCATCATTCCACCCAAATGTAGGCATTAGGGCATTTACACTTGCATATGCATCATTTAGGTCATTTTTGCTTTGTGTGTGTTAAAATTGTATAATGCTTCCATTTCTTCCATGAGCCACCCATTCCATCCACTCGTTACTCGAATTGGTAGGCCACTGTGATTTTCTCCTCACTCATTAATACCAGGAGAACTACTTCCATGTAGATGGTAGTTAGGGTGAGCAACGTAGAATAGAAGATCACAAGATGCACCGAGTCTGGACCGGAGAATTTTATTATGTTAATTGCCTTATGTGATAGTGTTTATTATTTTTTAGGTAGATATCTTTTATGGATGATTACTGTCTCCTTTAGGGTAATTATCATTCTGTGGTTAGTGAGGGCCAGAATGTGAATGTCCGGTGGGGATCATGTGGTGATGTTTGTTGTGACAATCTGTTCTTTAGTTGACTCTTGCAACTTTATTCTAAAGTTTTGTTGCTCGAGGACGAGCAATGTTCAAGCTTAGGGGAGTTTGATGTGATGATTATGAGTCGCATTTATAGACTTGTTTCACTCGCATTTTATGTGTTTATTGGTCATTTTGGTGGTTAATATTGCATAATTTGCTTACTTTAGTCTATGATCCTTCTCAGAATAAATTCTCACTTATTTTATTGTTTTGAGCATAAATGATTACAATGATAGGTTTTATCTCGGCTTATGTGGTTTTGTTTTGCAATTTTAGGAAAAATGCATATCTACAGTTGTCGATACCATCAACACAACCACAGGTTGCTAGCCGTAACGAGCGGCACAGAGTCGATACCATCGACTTTGGAGTCGATGGTAGTGACATTTCATCAGGTTTATGGTGACCAGTCCGTCGATACTATCGACCCAAATGTCGATACTATCGACACGTGGAGTTTCAGTGACGGAAAAGGGATAAAACGGATGCTAAAGGAAGTCGATACCATCGACGCTCGACGATGGTATCGAGTCAGCATCAGGCGCAACGAAGAAAAGAAAAAAAGACTTGCTGATATCATGCAGTGTCGATACCATCGACCCACGTTGATGGTATCGACACCGTCAGATGCAAGTTTGTTTCAGATCGATCTAAATCCGACGGCTGTGATATCTTTGCAACCTAACTTGTTGATTATACCTAATGACGGCGGCCAAGATCTAGGTATCACGTCATTAGTAGCCGCAGACATCCTGAGAAGGTGTGGGGAGAAGAACGGAGCCCAGAAGCACGCCCCAGCCGTTCCGGAACCCCAAGACGTTTCCACCGCCGAAAGGCTATAGATCGTGTATTCTACACCAAGGAACGCTTGGATCTTCTCTGTTCAGGGGTTTCATTACTTATTCACGTTTTTATCCATGTTTCCCCTTTTCTCAACCATGTTTTGCTCTGAAATGAACATGCGAGGCTAATCCCCTTTATCTTTAGAACCGGGAGTAGCCCGGGGAAGCATTGTATGACATTTTTATCAAAGTAATTCATAATTTACCTCTTAAATCTGTGGTATGATTTCATTTTCTCAATTATATTGTTATGCTTGATCACCATAATGATAATCTAATGCCTTTAATTACTTTGAAAGAAGAATTAACGGTTGAAAAGAGACGAAATTCACATTAATGAACAAATCCCTTGAACAAGGTGATGTACAGTTAATGGTGGAAACCCAGAGGTTGATTCTAATGCACCTAGTTTAGGGTATAGGTTACTACGATGGTGGAACCGACCTAGACTTAGGTAGTGAATTGTACCACGACAGTGGGCAATTCTAACTATAGGCCACTACTCGGATTGAGAGATGAACCTGAATTATTATATGGAAATTCATACAATGAAAACCCGTGGTGAAACCGCAATCCTAAAGATCTCCACTTGAATTGATTAAACTAAACCTTTAATCGATTGCCTTGTTCAATTTTATTTCCTTTTATTTTTAAAACAACTCTCAGAACCTTTTAATTGGCCTAGCTGATTGTGAGTAGTTAGTAGTAGTCAACCGATAATTCCGTGTCCCTGAGTTCGACTCGGGCCTCACAAGGGCCTATACTATATTGACGTGTGCACTTGCGTTCGACGCGCGGTAAAATCATGTCAGGTTCTATAAAATTGGCCTAATTTTATAGGAGTCACTCGTCAACCTTTTTTGTCAAAAGTTAATCAAAGATCCACTCTAACGGCCCTGACTAGTGGTCAGCTCTAATGGCCCCATTTAGATAGAGGACTCCAATGATGTCTTTTGATGGCTATCTCCAACTATCACTACTGACGGAAGTCAAACTCTATCAAACTGATGACACGAAATTGACCAGGTTTCAAAGAAACTGGGGTGGTTTCATCCCCATCTACAAACTTTTCACCAACTGGTATCAATACCCCTCCTTGGCCACTTGGCCAAAGGTTCCACATTTTTTGGTCCCCTGACCTCTATTTAAGATCTCTAAGGCTCGAGAGGGATAAGGATCTCACCCCTACATCCATCCCATTAGTCTACCTCCATTCTCCATCGACCCACACCATTTCCCATCCACCATTTCCACCTTCCACTCACTTATTGTCGAGATGTAATCAAAGAGAAAGGAGGCCAAGGAGTCAACTGATCAAATGGGAAGACACAAAGGACTAAATCCATCTCATTCATAGGATAAGGAGCAAGAGACACCTCTCCTCTGGGGACTAGTCTCTTTCTCTTCCTCTTTTCTACTATTTTCTCCTTTGCTTCTATAAAAATGATGTATTTCCATCTTTGTTCAGCACCAACCATGCTTATCTATGGCTAGTTGAGATCCTTTTATTCTATGTAGTCTGTTTTGGGCATGCTTATGTAATTTGACTCTAAAAAGTAGTTTATATTCCTAGCACGTAATTGTTCCATCTTCCCTATTTGGATGTAATTGTTGGTTTGGTTGATCTCTTTCTTACCTGAACTTTTTTTTCTACTAACCCTGAGATATAAGCATTAGAAATAGGAAGAGATGTTGGTTTGATCAAGAGATTAGAGGATGAAGTCAAAGGGAGGACATGTCATGAGTGTGAGGTTGGAAAGATCTAACTCTACACTATAACACTAACCTAATTTCATCTATACCGGAGTGGTTTCAATGTGATTTAGCTCACAGTCAATCCTCTTCCACTCCTAACTCTCCTAGTTGTTTTGAACCTGAGAGGTACTTAAAAGTATCTAGAGGTGTTTGTCCATGATCCTCAGAAGAGGTATTAGATTGTTGATGGCATATAATCATGTTTCTCAAGAGCAAGTGGGATGTCTCCCATAGGATTAGCTACCATAGTACATGTCAGGTTGGAATGCTAGTTGCTTGCTAGGGTGTTCAAGGGTTGTCTAAACTTGATAATGAGGTACATAAAATGTCTAGTTTGTTGTTATATAGCGTGGAACTTCTTCTCCCAATTAGTAGAACCGGAAGGAGTCTGCTTTCTTTATTTTGTTTTGTTTTGTTTTAATTTGTCTCGGTCAACTCATACTAGTCATAAAGATCTATATATCATTACTTTTTCTTAACTAACAAGAGTTGAATCTTAGGCGATGAAAAATCCCCATGTCCCTATTTTTTACCCTATCATTCTATAATAAACTTTGTATTGAGTTGTTGACGTCTGTTGAAGTTGGGTTATAAATTTGAAGTATGATCCTTTATGACTAGACAATTTTGTTCTTAATTTTGACCGATGTTTGAGGGTCGATCATATACTGAGCCATTTCTCCTTGATCTCAACCTTCTTTAGAATCTCAGCTTTAAACACTAGGTTCCTATATGTACAATGCACCCTTTTCAGTTTAAGGAACTCCTTATAATATTGTTATAATTAAATAAAGCATCAATTTGTCATATCATTTCCTTTAACCGTCAAATTCTTAAGTTCGAACAATTTTAAACAAGGGTATTTGATCTTCTCAAAGATTAAATCAGTACATTTCATCACTTATTTAGCCAATTTTTAACTTAGTTTTTGCTCAAAATATTTTAATTAATCTTTAATTTGATACCAATAATAACATATGGAACAGTAGATAGTAATATGTTTCATATAATGGCTGATACATGTAAGCATATACATTAATATGTCAAAAACCCTCATTAATATGATTTATTCAACTAAAAAATCTATTAAGGTCTAAAACAAGATAAATTATACTCGAATTGATAATATATATGGGAAATATTTCAAGTACATAAATGGGATAATATATATGAAATGGAGGATTAGTGGGTACTGAATTGTATTATAATATCATTGAATGTATTTAAATTTGGACATGATAATATATATAATATATAATATATGATGGGATCTAAGTTTTAGGGAAATTAGATCATGAGAAGAGAATAACAAAACAAGCCACATATCATAATATTGGACAAAGTTATTAAGTATGATGATAAATTTGAAAGTAATTTCACTAAATCTTAATATATTGGAAGACCTACAATCTCAAATTTTGAGATTAATGTTACGGTTAATTCCTATATACCAAAATTGGTCTAGGTGTCAAGTTTTATATATTTGAACTTTGTTTGATAACCCAAATATAATATGAAAGGAAGTACATTAATGTTAACTCCAATCCAAATGAAATATGATTAATTTTCTAATATGAACTTCTTCGAGGAATGGAATTTTTTTCCTATCCCAAAAAGAAAACCCAGCCCTATGGGACTAGTGGTCACAGATCTTCTAGAACGCATAATGGTTGATATGATGATCAAACCATAATCATATATCATTGATATAGGTTCTATTTTATGACAAAGGTATTCATATGCTCTCTTTTATTTCCACTCCCTCTAATGCTCCTCATGTCCCAATTCTTTATCCTTTTACTTCCTATCTCAAATATGCACCTAATGATCCTTGCTAATACCTCATATTTTTCCATAAAAAATATCTTCCTTACCTTCACTAGTACTTCTAACTAGAAAAGGAAGCTCAACCTAATATGATTGGACGTAGGCCATGGCACCTACACCTTAAGGATCATGTAGACTCTCTAAGGACATACATTGCTCCATATTCTCTCATTTAAATGTGTACCATCAACTCCCATATCTCAATCCTCTTCCAATGAATCTTTTTGTCCCTGGTTATACCATTATTCACCTTGCTTTTGTCTTGATCAATTTGGTAGTTTTTTTCAAAGGCATTTCAGTTATTAGTGGTTAGATATATGCTTTAATTTTTTGATTCCACCTCTGAGGAATAAAAAATGAGGGAATCCTCCATCTACTTATTTCATACCTCTATGTACAACAAGCAGGGAAGGTTCCTCTCTCCTGATGATTTTTTTTCTTTTTCCCGTAGTAGTTTGCAACATGGTCATGAGGATTAGAGGCTCTATGACCCTTACAATTTTTATTTCATTGTAGGTCACACGTGTTTCTTTTACTAATAAAGTAATAATTTCATCATATCGCAATGAGAGTTTGATAAGTTATGTGATGACATTCAGGCCGATTTCTAAACTTTTGTGAATAACATCTCCAGTACATAGTATTATGTCAAATAACACAAATAAATATATGAGTGTCACAAAAACATAAATATATATTTTTAGGCTATAAAGATATTCATTACCTAAAATTGAAATTCATAAACTAAATTGAACCAACATAAGAAGTGGTTTTCTAAGGGTTTAATTATTACATATATTTATCATATTAACAGTCAGTTAAATGTTAGGTGGATGAATACTCTTATACGAATCTGGTGTTTGGTTAAAATCACTAGTACAAGGATTGTCGTATGTGGAATTTCTTTATGGTTCATATTGGCAATTTCATTTCTCTCTCTTGATCTAAGTTGAGGTGTGACCCAACTAGGTCCAACATCCAAGAATTGATCTTATGTTATCTTTGGAAAATTGAACTTGTAAATTGAACGTTATTTATTACATATTGCTATTTTCATCAATTTACATTATGATTATCTAATTTATTTAGTGGAAACCCTAATTGTTCCATGATTTGCGAAGGAATCTCCAAGTTATTCATTTTTTCTACAATCTGACTTGCTTTGGTTATTTGTTTAGATTTGTTATGTAATATATGTGGACCATACTTATGTCTCACTCCAGTTGTACTTGTATATTTTTTTGGCAGTTATGTGCCATACGGGGGAGTTTGATTATATGACATGCTCTGTCAAGTTTAGGGTTATGTTCCCTAACTACCATTATTCTTACATTTGCACTAGTATTGTGCTTAAATCATTGTGTTCTTTGAATGCATTTTGATGGATTATATGCCCTACTTATAATGTGTACGCTTTGCTGGCATGTTACAAATGTGAATTGTCAAGTAAATCTTTTAATATCTTTGATCATTGTAATCTTCTTTTTGAAATAGTATGCCTCAAAACATTGTAATGGTCTTATTTTTATTCTTGTATGTTTATCTCTTTGAAATCACTTACGTGGTGATCCAAATTCAGTCCCACTCTCATTTGATGGGAGCCTTGGTACCTTATTTGTTGTCTATTCACTTTAATATTGCCCAATTTACAAATCATATGCTTTTACTAACTCTTGTTAATCTTTCTTGTTATACTCTTCTTTTGTAGGGTTTTGGTCCCAACTCCTTAGGTGAAGGGAAGTGTGAAGGCTTGACCTTGTTGCCTCTAGATCTACATAAGAATGCCTAATCAATGAAAGAAGAATAAATAATCCAATGAGGATACTATGTAGTTTACCTTCACATAATAGGACACCATGTACCATTTCCCTATAATACGAGTGATTTACCCATTTGGGCCTTGTTTGGTTACAAGATTTGTCTTTCAGATGAAATAAAGTAGTAGGTATGATACAATGGTGGAATGGTATCTTGGTATGGTAGACTTTGTGATTTGGTTTTCATATCGATTTTTGGATCCATCTTCTTATTTTACATATGATAGTTTTCTTTGCCAAAAATTACTTGCCATCAGACTATATATGTATAAATAAAATGTTTTTTGGATTCTAGTAATGGTTTATAGAACTAAGATACAATGAAGGAATGTAGGAAGTAATGAAAAATGCCCAGAATTGGGTATGATAAGATTTTAGAGTTGAGAATGCAGAGATCATCAAGAATAAGTAGCTTATGCTTAAGGTTTTGTGAACCTTTCCTCTTTACCCCATAGGTTGTGGAGAGTTATACTAGAGAATTATTGGATGGTAATGTGAATTCTAGGGTTGCTAAGCTATAAGCCCTAGATAAATGAATCCTATCCCTAGTTAGCTAAGATCATCTAGTACATCATGAAACTAGCTAGTAAAAACAACCTTAAGGAATGATAAGTGACCCTCATATATTTAGAGTCATTTAATATGACTATTAGTCTGAACCTTTTTTGAGGTATGAGGAGTATTCAGTTAGTGAGGGTTCAACAAAAAATTTTGAGGACAAATCGTATTTATGGTGTAGAATTGTGCACATACCAAAACCTAACATCCTAACCCTAGAGACCGTAATAAAAAGAATTATATATCAACTATCTTAACTCATAACAATACCTTAAACGAGGTGTAAGTTATACCCTTACATGACTATAAGTTGGGTCTATATTGATCAATATTCTAATAGATGCCTACATTACCTTAACAATCCTCATATGCTCATACAGATATAAAGATAGGTTATATGCTTCATTAGCGTACCCGATTGACTGTAATAATATTAAAATTAGTTTTATGCTAAACAGTGTTTAGGTAATTTGGTCAAAAATATTTTAATAGTAAGAACATGATTTTTTGTAGAATATATCCTAATTCATATGATGTGGATATTTAATACACATACATGTATAAATGCAATAATAAAGTGTAAATCATAACTAGGAGACCCATATAATAGTAAATGCATTTTAGATTGTTATCTATTTAAAATGATTTCCAATGCATCCATTAAATAAATGCATATGATACAATCTTTGTTAACATGCTTTAGTTAACAAACAAATATAATAATGCTTGAACCAAGATAAATAATATCCATACTAGTAATATTTATGTAGGAATACCTTAAAGACACAAATGAGATAATATTATCAATGGATGACCAATGAGTTCTTAGTCGCATTACAATAGCATTAATTGTCTTTAAAATTGGACTTAATTATATAACATAAATAATTGTAAGTAAGTATTACGGAACGTGGATTATGAGAAGGGAATGCCAAAATAAACCACACATGAAAATGTTGGAGATGTCTATTAATTAGCATGATAATTTTGAAAGTAATTACACAAAACCTTAGTATACTTGGAGAACATGTAGTCTCAAAATAGGAGACTAATGTACATATTCATTTACATATATCAACATTAGTCTAGGTGTTTTACCAATTTTAGACTTTGTTTGAGAATTAAAATATGGTGCAAAGGAAGTACATTAATATTAACCTCTATATTAATCAAAATATGATTAACTTACTAATATCAATGATTTCTCTAAGTTTTGCATTTTTTTTCCTAGCACAAAAATAAATCACAATTTTGGCCAAGGTTCTTCTGGATCGCACGATGACTGATCTAACAATAATGACATCATCACTTACCTCTAAGATATTAGGTTTTATGAAAACAATATTAAGATACTCTCTCATAGATTTCATGTCTCTTTAATTTTATAGTGGTGCTATTTGTTCTCCTTTGTCTTCCTTTCTCAAAGTTGTACCTAATGAAACTTTGCCTGAAATCCATCTATTTCCATACTAAAAGTTCAAATTTTGTAAATATGTCTTATATTTAGTGGGAGTAACAGACTTCTTTTCCCTATTAATGATCGTACCTATACCATATATGTAAACCTTAGAGTGTCATAGAGTCATCCTGATGGTCATCACCACACAAAATGAGATAACTCAAAACAAAATGCAGAACTAATACCAAACATTCATATCACCAGAAAATATGGTAAATTAAAATTGATTTCGTAAAACCACAAAAGTGGAAACTTCTTACATTTGAGTCCACAAACTATGAAATATGTATCATATAACATTCCGAAAGATAACACATATCACTATTCAGTGGCCTTCATGCCACAAACCTATCGCATATGATATCGTGTTCACATATACAAATCATATTTATACAACCATAGCATCCTGCCAAAAACTCATAATGATATACAACATCTAAAAAACACCTCCCAAGGACGTAAGCATATAAGAATGACATATAGGACTCTACTACAAAACACTAGAAGCACATCTAACCTTTAACAACTACTACTACTCTTGCTACACAGCCTCAACAGCACGATCTCTATCTCATCGTGAACGAACACATAAAATATGTGGAAACCCCTGGGGTGATACCAACATCCCAGCGAGACATATAACTCTCTGCCGCAACCACTACAAGCATGGATAGGCTAAAGTAGGAAGATAACATTAATATCAGGTTGAGCAGATTCAGTTAAATTATATGAGTAAGCAGTTAACATGGATTAAGCAGTTTAGGTATCTACAATTGAGTAATAGAACATCTTAACACTTCTTGAAGGAATATGAAGAACATGGATAACAATTTATTTCTCTTACCGCATTATAGACCAACTAATCAGTATAAGAGACAAGGCATGGGGTCAACCAATGTGAGTCGTATTTTTTACCCTAAGTAAATATACTACATGACTGTATTACATCTTTTATTTGCCTTGAGGATTTGATTCGTACCACCCAAATCCAACTGACCACTGCTAAGTCAAAATTAGTGACGCACACGATCAATGTAAGAGTCATACTCCATGATATTCTCCTACACTACTCACTCAATTTGAGTATGCACCACAGTGACATATAGTCAAACTGTAAAACAACAACTTATAGTTAAAGTTATAGTCATGTAGATAGTGACTCGTTGTCAAAGATATGGTCTTGTAGACACCTAGCCGACCTTGATATAGGTCATGACGCTAGAAACAAGGGTATATAACCCAAACATTGAGGTACAATTGTAGTAGTTCTCTATCATATCATATCATATCACATCACATCATCATCGAGACCTAACTGCAACTATTCTCAAACACTTGGGGTCAAGATGTCAAGGATGCTTAGTCACTTGCACCTTGCATACTCAACAATATGAGCTCTGGGTTTTCCTGTGGGAGTACATGCTTCACCATCCAGCAACGTTCTGACTCTAGAATGGATGTATGGCACAAGGCACCTACATGATTAGGGTTTAACTTGATTAGTTATGCCAATTGGGTGTCTTTTAGCATCAATCAAGTTAAAATGTACAAACCCTAAACAAACTCTACAAAGATAAGGGTGTGGTACAATTCCAGAAGATATAAAATGTATGAGGTATACACCTGGCACATCATCACTTGATATCACTTACATTAAAGGCCACCGCCATTATCATATCACTTGGGGATAGAAATCCCTCATTTTATCACTAAAGGATATCACCTCACACTAGGCATTGAGACTCTTCTTGGTCATAATACCCAAATTACATCATCACTTATCTCATCATGCCTCATAAAGGCTCATAATCATCACCATGTGTCACATAAATCACACCATACCATTCACTATATATGTTATTCATTCCACCTATAAGGTTAGGGTTACATAAGTAGGAGAGTGAAAACATAATCTCAAGATATTCATTCAAGCAAGCTTAACAAGTACAACATACAATTGAGAATTAGGGCTAGTGTTTCTCATATAGTGGATTAGGGTTTCCATTTCAATAATCATATTATAACCCTAGATACACCATATTCCACTTTCTTGGAGAATAATAGGTATAAGCATCATGGTTATAATCAATCAATCATTCATTCCAAATAGCACTATGTATTGACCATCACTTACATATACATGTGTAGCAACCCACTATGTCAACACATTATAGCGACCAACACATCATTAGTGTAGAGACCAACCAAAGGGTTAGCTCACCCTTGAGGCCACAACAAAGGGATAAGTGTAGGTGACCACAAGAGAACCACCTGTTGTGACCAAACCAAGCATCGACACAAGAGGGAAATGGCAAAGAGAAACATGTTGATAGTAGCGACCTCAAAACCAACTGAGGTACTTCGACCGCAACAAAGCCAACATGGGTAGTGACCCATAACAAGATCTCATATGTAGATACCTCAAGGTAAAACCAAGTGTTGTGACCAACACAAGGATCAAGCTTGTCGATTGAAAAAAATATGACCATCAAGAACTCAAATGTCACCATGATGAAACCTCTTGAAGGAAATCATCAAAACCGTAGAAACATTCATCTTCAAGATCCACTAGGAAAGCCATGCAAGAAAGAGAAAACCAACGTCCAACATATGCACACAAAAACCAAAACCAAGATCCACAAGGAAAGCCATGCAAGAAAGAGAAAACCTACATCCAACATATGCACACAAAAACCAAAACCACTAACAAACACATGATGGCTGAACCATACACAAACATGGTGATGAAACCAAAGATCAAGTTGCATGTAAGGAACATCATCCCACCATCACTAGAAATCAGGTGCATGAAACTAGGGTTTTAGAAGAAAGAGTAATCTACACAAGAATACTTCAAAATCATAAACCCTAGATCATGATAACATCATCTAACATCTTAGGATCATACATTAGAGATGAAATCAGCAACATACAAGAAAGAATATGGTGCAATAATAGAAGAGGGGAAAGTCATATAACCCACCTTAAGAACAAGATAAAACTCCAAAACCATGAGCTCCAAGAAAGAATATGAACTCCAACTTGGATCAACTCCTCGACCACAAGGTCACCTCAAGAAGAAGAAAACATACCAAGGTCAAATGATAGCTCAAGGTGAAGAAAAACCAACCCTAGTCTGACTGAAGAACAAGAAAGAATAAATGGGGAAAGAATATAACTCCATATCACTTAGATACCACCATGGTCAATCCAGAGTCTACGACAATAGTGAAGAGAAGATCTTCAAAGAATAGCCAACATGGTCAATCCATGGTCTCACGGACAAGAGAAAGAAGGAAGAAGGAGATAGGGTTCCAAAGGAAAAATGTGATCAAATGTGTAGAACCACTTACCAAGAGAGAAAGAGTCACCAAGAATCACCATCAAAGAAGATGATCAAGCTCAAGATCACCACATGCAAAGGTGATCGACCAACAAAGCACCACGATCAACACACTCTAGCTCCACCAAGATCTGAGGTCAGATCAAGAAAGAGGGAGGAAGAAGAGAGAGCTAAAAGGATTGCTTAAATGTGGAGGATAGAGCTTATATACACATGGGTAGGAGGGAAGTAAAATATGTGAGGTGTCAACACATTAGAGCATTAAAAGTACACTTGTCCCACAAAGAATCGTCCATGCATGCATACATGCGAGAAAAACATTAAAACCAAAGTGATGTAGAAACTACTTGATCCCCAAACACAACTTGGTCAAAGCACACATCGTGTAGCAGTCACAAAACACCACTCAAGAGAGTGTTGCAGTTGCAAAACATCACTACACAAGGCATCAGATGCTACACACACATAAGAAACCCTAGCGACCAAAATTGAAGACCAAAGAACCAAGGTTGAAGAAAACCCATAAAAGCATGGTGCATCAGTCGAACCACTCTCAAGGCTCAACATCAAGGTCACCACACTGGTTGCTACTCTCAATAAACACACATGGTCATCATCACCATCCATGCAACTCATTAAAAACCCTAATATCACCTCAAGATGCCACCTCAATAACCAAGGCCAGACAAGGTGCTCCAAAGCATCATCCTCTCTCATATATAAGGTAAAAAAAGGCACAACCCACATCTGACAAATTACAATATAAACCCTCAACATGGGTAAATTGCAACTTGATCCACAACAAGCATAATCAACTCAAACATCAACCAAATAGGATGAAATTGAAAACATAGGCACATCATATGTTATTAAGGCATCTCAAGAGATTAGATTAATGTTAAACAATCTCATTAGGCAAAGTAAGAACAATCGAGAACTAAGCTAGGTTAGGGGTCTTATAGTCACCAAAATCATATCCCACCTATCAACTTTTTAAACACATCCTCACTTCATTGCAATGAACATCATATTCTTCCTCTTACCTATGTCTTTGGTGATGCTTGTTGACACGCTTGAACCATGCGTTAAACGTAAGTGTACGTATCGAAGTAACATAGGCCTTATGAGGTCTGAGTCAAACTCATGGAAACATGAATTTCAGTGGACTACTACTAACTGGGTGCGATCAGCTAAACCGATTAAAAGAGTTGATTGATTTTAAAAAAGAAAATAAAATAAACTGAAAACAAAGCGAGCGGTGATTAAATGTTTGTTTAATCAAATGAGAATGGGATTCCTTAGGATTTCTGATTTCACCATGGGGTCTTGTTATACCTAATATCTCGCATAAATAACATAGATTTTATCGAATCTTGGATAAAGAGTTTGTAATCAAGATTGCCCGCTTCCACGGTACAATCCACTACCTAAATCTAAGTCAATTCTACTTCCGTAGAAATTATATCTTACATTAGGTGCATTATCGATGACTCTGGGTATCTCTCCACTATTTGTACATCGCCTAGTCTAAGGAACGTATAAGATAGTGTATAAAAGTGGGTTTTCTGACCTTTAATCCCCTTTCCAGAGTAATTATTAGTCTAATTCTTTACCTATGGTCATGAAGCAAAATTAAATCAAACAATCTCCACAATTATATATCCAAGAAATGAGAATCCTATATTAATTCATGTAAAAATTTAGTATAACGGTTCCCCCAGGCTACTCCCAGGTCCTAAGGAACGATGGGGATTAGACCCGCATGGTTGACAATGGAGAATACACAGGAGTCGAGAATAAAAATGTTGGAAACATGGAGAAAACTCGTGTAACCCCTGATACGAAGGTGTTCCTGGAGATCCTCCTCGAGAAATGCGCGTTTTGCAGTCTTCCGGCAGCAAAATCGCCCGTCAGAGGTGCCCGGATCGCCCGGTTGACGGCCTTCAGCTCTAGTCTCCTCTCTCTCTTCTTCTTGGATGTTGTACTAATCCCCCTCAGGCTGGCCATCCTCCCCTTAGGTCATAGGACTACTTTACGGCACTGAAAAAGCTCAACCGTCGGATTAGAATGATCCAATTTAGTGCATAATTTGGCAGATCCCGACGTTGTCGATAGTATCGACAACTATGTTGATATTTCCTTCCAATTTTGAGTTCTGGGGTTGATTCCTAATGAAAGCTCGATATTATCGACATCGGGGTCGATGGTATCGACTCTATACAGTGCAGAAGTACCTGAAAAGTGCTGAAACATGTGCATAAGTCTGGGGATTATATAAAATAATATAAATATGATAAAATAACTATAATTTGATGCAAATAGAGTTTAAAGGCCAACTATAGTGAATTATGCAAATATAATCAAAAAATGACAAATACGTGCATAAAATGGATATAAAATAAGCCTATAAAGTGACTCAAAACCCACGCATCAAACTCCCCTAATCTTAAACCTTTCTCATCCTCGAGCAACAAAATTTTGGATCTGATTGAGATAAGTCAGAAAAAGGACATAAATACATGAAATGCATCTGCATCATCCCCACTTTCTTTCCACTACCCGGCCCTCATTGACCACTGAACACTAACTGCCATCCAGGCGACCAAAGACCTATGTAAAAGATGTTCATCCCCCAATCAATGAAACACTATCAATTAAAGTAGTTAAAATGATAAACTCATCTGGTCCATACTTGATGCATCATGTGATCTCCTATCTACATTGCTCCTTTCATCTAGCTACCATCTATGCGGAAGCTGTTCTTCTGATAAAATAATGAATGAGGAGACAATCATATATGTGGCCTACCAATAGGAGCAACAAGTGGATGGGATAGGTGGATGTGGAAGAATCATGAGCACAAAGAATCATTCATGCAATGAAAATATGATGAACCTATAATGATACAAGATATGAAATGATCCTAATGCCTACTCATTGAAGTAGAATGATGCATGCACTATCATTTCATCTCAGAAAAAGATGAAACATTTACAAAAACTACATCATGTACTAATTCTTGTTTATGATAAAAGTAAGATCATGCCCTTTCTCCATTACTTTCTTCTAAAAAGTTACTCAATCTTTTTTTTCTCTTTTTTTTCAACCCCCTTTCAAAATGGCATAACTATTTTGGGCATCTATTTACATTACACTTCTTCTAAACCATAATATTTTTTAAGGGTATGGGCAAAAATCACTACCTTCTTATGTTTTAGAAGAATGAAATTAGCACATGATGATAACTATATGCTTTATGTGATGCAAATGCAACTAAGTAAACAATAATGTTATGCAAATAAAAGACATGCACCTGAATTAATGTAGTGCATGTATATTTTCTTTTTTTTTCATTTTTCACTAATGCAGGAAAAAATAACAAAATTATGCAAATGCTACCATGCAATGTAAATGCAATCAAAAGAATGAACAATTCAATGTACTCAATCTTCTTATGGTGGTGGAGTGATGAATGTGTGCGGTGGATGAGATCACACAACTAAAAGATAAGACCTTCTAATAATATCATATGTCCCTCTCTAAAGACCTATGTATAGGGTAATTGAAGGATTTCTCTCTTAAACTTTAGTCTAAGGTCACGTTAGTATTTGATTGGTTCAGGCTCAACAACCTTGTCAATCACTTTTCCTTGGACAATAAAGATAGTCATTCATGTCCCCATGTCCTGAAGCTGACTCACCCAAGCACTTCCTCAATTATGCAACACAATTACTCACAAGAATAAGCTCAAAAAGTTTTCAATATGCTCATTTTTTTAAGTGCACACAACCCAAGAGTAATACTCCCAATTGAAACCATGCATTTATTGCTCCACATATTACACTAGATAGATGTGGATCCTACAAAAGCGATAAACCTAGAAATAAAAACAACTAATATTTTAAAAGTAAAAGAAACATAAATAAGTAAGTAAAAACTAAGATAGAGGGTTGTTCCAACACCCCCAAGCTTGAATATGACTATGGCCTCATAGTCAACATTCCCACTTAAGAGATGGAACAGCGGTACCATTCACTTTGAAGTGTGGTGAAGATAGATGGTTGGATGCTCAAATAGACCAAGTGATGCTTGATATCTCCCTCTTTTTGGTAGCCCACTTTTGTGTTTTAGTGGTTCTAAGATGTGACTTGCTTCATCCTTCTTTTCTCTGCAAAAAACGGTGCAAAAAAATCTCGTTTCGACACCTTTTATGGCTTGTTTTATGTAGCTGTCCTACAGGTGTCGATACTATCGACACCAAGGTCGATGGTATCGACTCTTGCTTAGTAATTCTGGTTTACCGATGCATCTACAAGCCTAGAAAATCAAAAGTGTTGATACTATCAATAGGGGTGTCGATAGTATCGACGGTTACTGATAAAAAATTTCTTAAAATATTCAGACATCGTGATACTATCGACACTAGGGTCGATAGTATTGACTCTTGCTCAGCGTTTCCTGATCCAAACTCGATACTATCGACAGGGGTGTCGATAGTATCGACCTTAAAAGTTCTGCACACTTTAAAACACGAGTTAGGGTACCATTTTCACAAAAATTATCAAAACCTAAGCAAAAACTAAGTACATAAACATAAAATAACATTACCAAACATAAAATAAACCTAAAGTTGGGTTGCCTCCCAACAAGCGCCCTTGTTTAATGTCCTAGGCTTGACATAAGGATACATTTAACCTGGGTTGTCAAGGGATGTCTCTAATGATTCATTTGGCAATTTGAATTCAACTCTATCATCACCAATCCCAAGTGTCAAGTAACCTCGCCCAATGGAAGTGATTACATCAGTCGTAGCTTGGAACAACCTTCCCAATAGCATCTTACATCCTTTCAGATCATGCATGTCCATGACCACAAAGTCAACAGGGAAGATGAATTTGTCGACTTTGACTAGCACGTCCTCGCATATACCTTGTGGCTTCACAATGGATCCATCTGCCAACTCAATTGTCATGGAAGTTTGTGTCGGCTTCTTCAATCCCAACTTTTGAAAAGTGGCAAGTGGCATAAGATTAATGCTTGCCCCTGAGTCACACTGTGCTTTTGGAAAATGTTAGCCACCTATGGAACATGGGATGTAGAAACATCCTAGATCTTTCCTCTTCTTTGACAGTCTTCCTTGAATTATAGAACTCATTGATTCATCAACACACACAACATCTGTATCTTTAATTTGTCATTTCTTGTTGATGACATCTTTCATGAATCTTCCATATGAAGGAATTTTCTCTATAGCCTCCACCAACGGAATGTTAATGTGGAGCTTCCGGAAGATCTCAAGAAATTTTTTGAAGTGCCTTTGCTCTTTCCTCGACTTCAGACTATCTGGGAATGGCACGCTTGGCTCCTTTATGCGCTTTTGTGGTGGAATATATGGAACTTTAGGGGTCTCCTCCCCTAAGCTTGCTTCAGTGCCACCTTCTAAGAGAGGATTTGGTACATCATACATGGATGGCATAACTTGTGGCTGCTTCGCCTTATTGGTAGTGGCTGCTCCACTATGAAGTAAATCTTTCACCTGCACTTCTGGCATAGGAATCTCTTCAAAAATCTGAGATGTGGGCACGACAGTGGTGGAATCTTGGAGTGATTTGAATGGTGTCCCATATCCTCCTGGCAATCCATACAAACTGTGAGGGTATGGAATTTTGGGTTTGTCCTCCAAGTCTATACACATAATGCTCTGCTCATGTATCTCCTCAACGGGAAGCCCTGGCCCCTTTTTTACTGATATATATTTAACATGCTGATGTGGTTGAGCGGGATCTGCATTCCCATCTAGTTTTTGTTGAATGATTTGCTTCATATCAGCCACCTCAGTTGCAATTTGGGTTATGGATGTCTCTAGAGTCCTCAGTTGTGCATCATGGCTCTGTATCTGCTGCCCAAACTGGTTCATGTATTCACTGTGTGACTGTATTATCTTGCCGAATTTGCCCATCAATTCCTAGTTTTGCTTCACCACCTGGCTAAGCAATTCATTATTCTTTTCCTCTAAGCTAGGATGTGGCTTATGAGAATTTTGTTCCTTCCTCCAATCATAATTGTTATTTCTATATCCCTATTGATGCATATACTTTGCATATTCTTCCTCGTCAGACCCATTGCTCTCCTTCTCTATGAGATTCTTAGCTAGTAAGTCCATCTTCTCATTTAATGCTTGAATGGCCTGTACATCACTTGTAGCTCTGACCTATTCTGGTGCATCTCTCTCACCCCAAGATTGCTTCTCAGCCATATTCTTTAAAATCTCTTAACACTTGGAGCCTTTGTTGTTTAGAAAGAAACTTGTTCCTGCTGAGTTCAGATTACTCCTATCATGTTTGTTAAGAGCAAAATAAAAGATCTTCACTTGGGTTTCTAAATCCAACCCATGATGTGGGCATCTTTGCAGCATGATGTTGAAGTGCTCCCATGTCTCTAAGTATGTCTCACCGGCCTGCTGTTTGAAGTTGTGGATCCTCCTCACGAGATCATTTGTCTTTTCGGATGGAAAATACCTTTCAAAGAACACCTCAATCATCATATCCCATGATTTGACATATTTATCATCCAGATTATAGAGTCACTCTCTTGTGTTGCCTGCTAAAGAGGATGGGAATAATTTTAGATAGATGGCCTCCTGTAGGAACCTATCTACCTTCACCATATCACAGTTCTCCACAAAGGTGTTGATGTGGGCTATTGGGTCTTCATTTTTTATTCTATGGAATGCCTGCGACTTGACCAATTGAATAAGCCATGGATCAATCTTATAATTGGGTATGTTGATAGCTTGTTTCATGATTGGCCCCTTCTACATAGAGGAAGAAGAAGCTTTAATCTTCTCCCAAATGGTCTGCTCCTCGGCCATTGTGAAAGCCTCGAGTTCTTGTTCAACGTCCTTTGGTGGTGTATTGATCAACTTGACTATGTCACTTGATTGGGGAATATCATATGTTGATTGTGCGTAGACCGTACTACACGTCCTCACCATGTACTAGTACCTGAAATATGAAAAATAAAGTAAGTATAGTGCTAAGATGAATAAAAATCTGAAAGATAGGTGATTGAGTTCAAAAAGGAAAATTAAAATTGCAGTAAAAAGTGGCCTAGAATGGCCGCTCGTAGCCCTCGTAGTGCTAAAATTCGACGTTTCCCCGGCAACAACACCAAAAATTTGACACGCTTGAACTATGCATTAAACACAAGTGTACGTATCGAAGTAACATAGGCCTTGTGAGGCCCAAGCCAAATTCAGGGAAATGTGAATTTCAGTTGACTACTACTAACTGGTTGCGATCAGCTAAACCGATTAAAAGAGTTGATTGGTTTTGAAAAATAAAATAAAATAAAGTGAAAACAAAGTGAGCAATGATTAAATGTTGGTTTAATCAAATGAGAATGGGATTCCTTAGGATTGTTGATTTCACCACAGGGTCTCGTTATACCTAATATCTCGCATAAATAACATAGATTTTATTGAATCTTGGATAGAGAGCATGTAATCAAGATTGCTCGCTTCCACGGTACAATCCACTACCTAAATATAAGCCAATTCCACTTCCATATCCATTTATATCTCAGATTAGGTGCATTATCGATGACTCTGGGTAACTCTCCACTATCCGTACGTCGCCTAGTCTAAGGAACGTATAAGATAGTGTATAAAAGTGGGTTTTCTGACCTTTAATCCCCTTTCCAGAGTAATTATTAGTCTAATTCTTTACCTATAGTCATGAAGCATAAGTAAATCAAGCAATCTCCACAATTATATATCCAGGAAATGAGAATCCTATATTAATTCATGCAAAAATTCAGTATAATGGTTCCCCCGGGCTACTCTCGGGTCCTAAGGAATGATGGGGATTAGCCCTGCATGGTTGACAATGGAGAATACACAGGAGTAGAGAAGAAAAACATGGGAAACATGGAGAAAACTCATATAACCCCTGATACGAAGGTGTTCCTGGAGATCCTCCTCGAGAAACGTGTGTTTTGCAGTCTTCCGGCAGCAAAATCGTGCATCAGAGGTGCCCGGATCGCCCGGTTGACGACCTTTGATTCAACGGCCTTCGGCTCTAGTCTCTTCTTTCTCTCCTTCTTGGATGTTGTGTCGATCCCCCTTGGGTTGGCCATCCTCCCCTTAGGTCATAGGACCACTTTACGACACTGAAAAAGCTCAACTGTCGGATTAGAACGATCCGATTTAGTGCATAATTCAGAAGATCCCGACGCTGTCGATAGTATCGACAGGAGTGTCGATAGTATCGACAACTATGTTGATATTTCCTTCCAATTTGAGTTTCTGGGTTGATTCCTGATGAAATCTCAATACTATCGACACTGGGGTCGATGGTATCGACTCTGTACAGTGTAAAAGTACCTGAAAAGTGCTGAAACATGTGCATAAGTTTGGGGATTAGATAAAATCATATAAATATGTTAAAATAAGTATAATTTGATGCAAATAGAATTTAAAGGCCAACTATAGTGAATTATGCAAATATAATCAAAAAATGACAAATACGTGCATAAAACGGATATAAAATAAGCATGTAAAAGTGACTCAAAACCCACGCATCACTTGTATATGCAATTACACACTTATGGATTCAAATTGAGATTCTTAACACCATCAACAACATTCTTTCATTTTCCTTTTCCCTGACATATCCCCAAGATTACCTCCCCCACACTTAGCATTACTGCTCAAGAATGAAGGTTGACCGATCTCATCTGATTTTCTATAGACCACGGGACCTGCAAGTGGAGGAATTTGTAAACTCCCGAACGACATACCTTTTTATAGTTTCCTTTTTTAATGTATATCACCAAATCCCATATCTAATTACGCTTCCTCTAAGTATTTTTGGCAAAGAACTTGGTTTCTTATCATTATCCTTGCTTTGTTTTTATCAAATTCATGAGTCTTTTGTAAATACATCTCGATTGAGAGTATTTTGATCTATGCTTCAATTTTCTAATACCACCTTGTGGAATCCAAGCAACATGAAAATCCTTTCACCTATTGGAGGGAGTTGAGTGTTGGAAGCTTTTCCCATATGATTTCCTACTATTTCCCTTAGTTTTTTGAAAAATTGCCACAAGGAATGGGGGCCTTATGGTCCTTTCACAATTCATACTTGTTATATCTCTAGTGAAATATTATTTTTCACTATATCACACTAAGGTTTTGATGATTTATTTGAGTGAAGTCAAGTCAGTTTATATGTGTATGTGAATAATATTTCCATAAATAATATTGTACTTCGAAATGATAAGTAATTATATGAGAGAGAGAGAAAAGTATAAATAAATATATATTAATATTATCCTACCTAAATATATTGAATTCATAACCTAAATCATCCAACAACAGAATTTATTTTTAGAGGATGTATAATTGATCATCTTGATGTTTAGTTGTGTGTTAGGTGAACAAATACTCTAGTTTTAGATCTAGGGTTTGGTTGAGATCACAAGTACAAGGGTAGAAGTGGTGCATTTATTTATAACTCATATCAACAAAATTAATGATTTCTCTATCTTGATTTAACTTGAGGAATACAGACTTTATAATTTTATATTCTTATCAATTTGACCTAGTTTGATCAAATCTCTTGGAGTTGATCTAATGTTATCATTAACTTATTGATTTTGGAAATGTAACCTTCTCATGATACCTATTTGTATTCATTACTTTACATCAGGGTTATCTAGATGATCCATTTTTTGTGGTGGGAACTCAAATTATCCTTTTTTTACAAAATCCCTAATTTGATTCATGTTTTGGATGTACTTGGTTTCCTCCATATTGTAAATGTATGGTTATGTGGTTGTGGTGTAATTTATATAATTGCTCTAGTTTTTGTTGGTATGGAGGTGGGTGCCCCTTACTCGAGTTCTTTTCCTAATATGTTATATTTTTGGGATGCAAGTTATATACCATGTACCAAGGTTATGTTCCCACCATGTTATAATTTTTTTGGGTTATATATACCATACATTGAATATTTTGCTAGGTGACATTCTCAATGAGGTTAGGGTTATGTCCCACAACCCCCATGTTCATATAATTAGACTAGTATTGTGATTATACCACTACATGATTTGACTATTTCTTGATGGGTAGTGTGCTATAATTATAATGTATGTGATATTGTGGCATATAATAAATTTTTTATTTAGGCAGATATATATTTGATAATTGTAGTTTTATTTTTGAAATATTATGCCTCAAAACTATTAAATGGTACTAGTTTCACAATTTTACTTTGAGATATTATTTCATAAATACTCATGTGATGATCATGTATCATTCTCTCTCTTTCTCTATTTCTTAATGGAAGCATGATAACCTATTTTTTTACTTTTTCTTAATAGTGCCCAATGTACTATTCATATGTGCATACTATCTTTTGTTGATGGTTCTTGTTTTCTCTTATTTTGTGGGATTTTATTCCCAAATGCTTAGGTGAAGAGAAATATGTAATCTTTAACAACATTGCCTTTGGATCTATACAAGATAGAGGTGCACTAGTAGATAGATTTGATAGGGTCAGATTACCCTTCGTAGCCAAGAATAGTTATTTTATATAGTTTCCTTTATGTATCCACCCATGAGGGTTTTGAACCATGTTGAGAAATTCTAGTAGTTAAATTATTTTATCCCATTATTTCACTTTTGGTATTTAGAAACATACTTATTCAATATATTGAATTATACACACCTTTGTCAAAACAATTGGTCTTTAGAATTAGGGAAGATTCTATTTATTTGATTGAGTAATGAATGACACTCCTCTCATATCCCTAAAAGTATAAGTTATGTCGCAAAATTAGAATAGCCTTTTTGGTTGACTTTATTTCAAAATTATAGAGAGAAAAATACTATAAGTCCCAAAGACCTTGACTTGCTTTTCCACTAGTGTCATCCATGGAAAACCCAACAGGTGAGCTAAAAAATTGAGACTATTCTTCCATTTTGCTTCAATATTTGATGATAATTGTCTTCCTTAACTCTAAAACGTTCAAGAAAGGTGATTTTATTATTATCATGTGGTGCATGCATCTTTACTTCCTATTTAACCAACTAATTAGTGATGTGATGATATGAGCATCTGAAAGTGATGTTCCCTTTCATGTAATTAACATATAAGTTCATAAATAGTATATATGAATTTCATGTCATAATACATGATGTTTTCTACATAAAAAAACTTAATGCGGCCTAATCTTACTATTCATTTATTGAACGACAAACATATCATCTTTGTGTTGATGCTTGGGGTGTCTAACAGATTTCCAATGTATAAATTTAGTGTCTTAGACATATTTTTGTGCATAGATCAATAACGTATTCTACTTTATATTTCTTTCATGAATTGTGTAGTTTTCTTTATGGTGGTAACTCCTATTATCCATCATTTTCCTCTCATTGAGACCCATAATGAGGCATTACCTCTTTTATAATGTCTTTTAATGTTTCAAATATATCTAAAATTAGCAGTAAAGTTGTTGAACATGCCAAAAAGCAAGCCTAAACAAAATTCTTCCATTTTTTATATGAGGATACGAAGATATTTAATAGTCCTAAGAATATCCTAGAAATTGTGTATGCATTCCAAGACAGAGTGTGATATTTTTCTACCCATCCATTATAAACAACATAATTTCACAAGCTCATAGTTTTGACTTAAGTTGTTTAAGACAAAAAGGGACCATCATGCAAGTCTCTTGGTTAAGTGGATGACATGTGTAGATATTGTTCTATTGCACATCCTTGCATGGACTTTATGTCTATGATAGTGGATACTATTTTGTCTTTCAACCACCATATCCATATTGGGGAGAATAAAAATGCATGTTACGTTGGAACCACCTCAGCAAACTCTTTTGGGTTTTGCTATCATCTATCATATAATAATTGAGTCAGAAAACCATAACAACACACCTAAAATTCCCCTCCCATACATCCTCTTGTATTATAATATGAGGTGACTCTTTGCTTTTGTTTCCCTCCTTATGGAACAAGAACGAGCATATGCAAAGCTAAAAACTCTATTTTTTCAAGCCTATTTGTTGATCTCCATTGCAACTATATTGTGGGAGTAAACCCATGGGAAGAAAAATCCACCATAAATATGCCCATGATATGGTTTTTGCATGTAAGATATCTACTCCTAATCGCACTAAATTTTGGTTTTTATAGATCTTTATTGGCATGACTTTTGGTTGGTATGTTATATATGTGATTAAAATTTGAGCATTTGAAGGACCAATATATGTTCACTAGCACATAACATCATTCTCATCCTAGCACCAAGTAGGTAATTGTAGAATTCATGCTACCTAGTATCATAATTTCTTAGGTCATTTGTAGCAACAAGGGCCCCATACAAGAGTGACATCCTTAATCTTGAATGTATCCATATCTTTGCGCCTATGACTGATTACAATTATTATGATCAATAGGTATACTGTAAAATATTGAGCTTCAACCATCCTGAATATAGAAACCCTAATTCCTTGATTAGAAGGATAAGTGTGCTTAATTTACCAAGCAATGTTAGAGTCATACCCTGATAGGCTTGTTTGTACCATAATGAACATTAGTGCAAAAAATATAAGTAATTCACATATCAACCATAATTGTGGATACATAGGATCTTGACCATGTCATCAACCAATAAACCATGATGTGATTATGAGTGATATATATGGAACCTAGCCCTATACTTTATGCATTCTAATAAGGTGTATGTGATGTATAGTGATCACTTTGACATAAATATTGAGTTATAACCGTCTAACCCCAACATATACCTCCTTGGTGACATTAAGTGTTATAATCATGTATCATATATTAATACACATAATTTGGTCCTAATCACCTAATCATGAGTTGGTATCTAAATCAGTTCATCAATATGTAATATGTTTCACCTTGTTCAGTAATACACATATGATGACTCAAATATGGTTAATAAGTAATTGAATTACATAAATATGCATGAATGGCTAATGTTGGGTTGAATGTAGCATGAGGTGAATAAATATGAATGATTGATTCATGTGTACAATAATGTGGGTAATATGTATAATGTAACAATAAATATATGTTCAATATTAGTGGAATAAATAATGTGTCATTATTTTAATTAATGTTACATTAATAGAACTAATGAGAAATTGTGTAGAATATTATATTTCATGTAAGGTAATATATTATTTATGGTTATAATATGAGGGTACTAAAACTCAAAATATGAAATATTGAGGATAATGTTGATACATTATAATAACTATTGATATAATTGAATTAAACCCTAATTGTATTGAAACTCATATAAGATAATGATAAAAAAATCTAAGTCTGTGATCATGCTCTTTGGGTCCTAGTTAGTATAGGTGCATATTTTCAACTTAATAGGTTAATTATTGATGCCCCAATTTGAGGGGAGAAGACAATTATGAATCATATAATCATAATATGTACCCGACTATGATTCATTTAATTTAAATCATGAACTTTGTCACACATTACTATTCTCGATAGTTCTAAGTTTTCGCTTGTCACATATTTCAGTTTAAGATGACTCTTTGGAAGTCATTAGATTGAAACTGCATAGTGCAGTAACTTTGTCCTTCCTTGTGGCTTCCAGTGTCTTGACTCTACAGTCTGCCTCTTCTTTGATCTACCTCTTGCTTTCTCTTCATTCCTCCTATCTTGTACCTTCTACTCTTCATAATCCCCATAGGAAAGTGATTCTATTTATGCCTAACTCCATTGCGTTTTGTTGCCCCAAGTTCCTAGTCAAAGAAAGGTCTCCCTACTCCTCTATTTCTAGAACCAATGAGGATCCTATCCATGCTCGACCTTCATCCTCTATAAATAGTCACTCTTTCACCTCCTCTGGAACCATAGTAACTGATCCCAATAGTTTATTTTTTCTTGATGGAAGTGGAGAGTATCAACCCAACTCCACCTTATATCTCCTGTGAGTTCAGGGCTTTCGACATGACATAAACTGTCACAAGGTCCACAAACAATCCGTTATCATTATTTTGGACCTTCCAAAGATCCTCAAACACTTGGATCCTCTAATTTTAGGTATACTCTTGTTTCCCTATTTTGATTGTCTTATTCACAGTTCTGCGATTCGATTGGGTTTCTCATGTTTTGACCACTCTCTAACCTAGATTTCCTATAGTTGACACCATGCAGGGTTCCTAGTCAAAGTGTAAGGTTCATTCCCATAATGACCATAGTCTTGTGGTTCCCTCACTTGTTGATCTTCTCTCTCCCTTATGGTCATCACAACAGAGCTTACTTTTAGGGTCTTCGACCACCGCACACCGAGTTTTGGGCTTTTTTGAGGTATGGAGGACCTGGTGAAGTAGGAGGAATCATTTTTTATTTGAAATATAGAGAATTGTGAAGTTGTAGCTCTAGTTTGAGAATTAGGAAACTTTTTATTGATGGTATGAGTGCTTGAGTTTGATAATACTGTAAGGAAGATGATTGCATGTCTATGTACCTTTTTGTCCTTGATATGTCTTGATATATGTAATACCATCATGGGATCTTTGGTCTTTTCCATTTTTATTTGATCCTTAATCGCATTTGACTATGACCAGTATGCCCTATCACACGTCAAGCAATTGATGGGTGATATTGGGGTATTTTGGTAATTGTCTAGTGGTTTTGTTTACTAAATCCAATGAATCATCATATCTTGTAAAATTCATAGTAATTTATTGGAAGGTCACAAAAAGAAATTGAGATATGTTTGGAATCAAGAGATTAATTTTTATCGTTTGGTTTATTTTTTGTGACCTAATTACTATAGATCAAATATGTAATTTTTAGGGATTCTCCTAATTGTCTTTAATTTTATAAAAATCATATCTTGTTGATACACATCTTTGAGGTATGTTGCACTCACTTATGAATCATATTGGAAAATTTACTTATTTATCTCTCTTGATGTATGTTGCACCCCTCAATTCTAAATTCAAAAATGATTGTAATTTTTTTCTCATGATTGTATGTTGTTTCTCCTTTATACCATACTGGATAGTGATTTATATTTTCTCTCTCTTTGCCTTGATTGTGGAATATTGATTAATATGTCACTTGATTATACATGTTTGAATTGATTGGGTCCAATGCATTGAAATTTATCTTATGTACTATTGAGAATGCAAATTGAATCTCTTTTATTTAGTCGTGTTCATACTTATTCAGTTTGCAACTCTTATTGCATTATTTCGTTTTCTTTTCCATTTAATGATGGAAACCCTAATCTAATGATTTGAGTGGACTGAATTTATCTTGCCTCTCTGTTATTTGCATGTTTTATTAGTGTGACTATTATAATTAATTAGTAGTGGTATATTATGGGTTTCGATCCCATTGTACAAATTTTCCTATATATGGGCTTTTAGTGCTATATATTTATTTATTTATTTATTTATATTTTATATATATAGAGACAGAGAGAGAGTCAGGCTAGAATACACTTTAGTGTACAGATCACACTGTACACCCCTAATAATGTTTGCCTATCTAGACTAATGTTTTCCAAAATATAATCTATTGATCTTCATGGTTACAATAATAATAGGACACATAAAAAATGTAGCTAATTTGGGTGAGTATAAGTCACTCATCTAAGGACAACAAAATTGATGCACACACTAATTTAAAATGCATGATTTTTTGCTCCTTTAGATGCACGACCTACAAGTGTCCAAATGAGCTAAAATTTATTATATAGTATGTTCTTAAGATAATTAAGAAGGTCAATGGTTTAGATTTTTCAAAAAGTTATTGTATCTTTAAAAATGACTGAGGTGTATGGTGCCTCTGGTATACTCGAGTATATATATATATATATATATATATATATATATATAGAGAGAGAGAGAGAGAGAGAGAGGATTGTGGGTGCTTTCATATTCTTCCTAGGAATGGAATGTGGAAGTGTTCTAACCCTTGCTTTTAGATGGTTGTAGCCTAATACTTAGTCTACAAGAAAAATATTTATTTATCTGTTGTTCTCTGATTTGAGATCTTAAAGGCAAGAATTGTTAACTATAAGCTTTATTATATCTTCATATAATCTCTTTGTCTTACTATATGAAAAAGAAATATACTCAATTGGTTGATTATGTCTCTCTTTTGTTCAGGAAGCCTTGTTATTATATTTGTTGTTCCTTATTCACTAATGTCGTCCAATCACTATTATATAAACACACCAGCCTTTATGCTGACAATATCCACTTTGTCTTCTCTTGTGGTGTATGCTTCCAATACCTATATGGAGAGTAAAGAGGTATGGAACGGATTTGACCAAGACTTATGTAGGTGTAGCTGACCTTTCTTGGGAGGTATATTGAAGTAGTTGGTTTACCCTATGTGATTTTTTTCTTGTAGTTTTCATTTTTGTACACCCTACATGGTGAAGAATAATGTTCGACATAAATACTGTAATAGTTAGATTTTTATCTTCTGTTGCTACTCTTTATGGTGATTGATATGATACATAGGTTTTAGTTCATCATACTTTGCAAAGAGTTTATATCAAATTTGGCTTTGGCTGGTTTTCTATTATTTCCTCAAAGTAAGTGAGTACCCCCTCTTGGTTCCCACCCTTTACAAGTATTGTATCAGATCCATGGTAGTCGGTTGTCTGACTATTTAGATTTTTATCTCCCTTAGGTTTTACCTCTCCATAGGTTCCTTATAGGGTCCTTAGCTTATGTGAAAATTCTCTACATGAGATGCCTACTCTAGGATCTACTCATGTTGACCATGTTAATATGTGAGAAGTATATAGAGTATCGAATGAGAATCATGAGTGGGATAACCTCTTTAGACTGGGTACCATGTATCTTTTCTCCACGGTATAGTTGTGATATCCATGTTTATGTCTTAGTCTATGAAATATGATTTAAGAGTAGAATCATGTGGAAAGGATGATGAAGTAAATTGGGATACTCGTAATAGGACCACATGATTGGGTAGACTACCTTAGAACCTAGACTATGATGTATGGTTATATTGAAGAGTAAGTGATGAAGTGATATATTCTATACATGGTTCTGTAGATTCACTGTCTTATCTCTAGGTTTTCTTTGACTTATTTGGTCAAACCTTTTAAGGGGTGGAGGGGTAGTACTTGTTAGAATATGGATATGCTTATTTCGGGGATGAAATCCTTTTAAAGGGGTGGGGTCTAGTAACATACCAAGATTTGTCTATCTTGACTATAGAAACCCTAATTCCTTGATGAGAAGGATAGTATGCTTAATTTACCAAAACAAGGTTAAAGTCATACCCTGGCATGCTTGTTTGTACTGTAATGAACATTGAAGGCACAAAGCATGAGTAATTCACATATTAACCCTAATTTTGGATGCATACGATCATGACCATGTCAACAACTAATAAACTGTAATGTAATTATGAGTGAGATATATGGAACCTAACCCTAGAGTTTATGCATGCTAATAAGGTGTATGTGATGTATAGTGATCACGTTGACCTAAACCCTGAGTTGTAATCGTATAATCCTAACATATACCTCCTTGATGACATTCATGATACATTAGTGACATTAAGTGTCGCAGTCATAATTTATACATTAATATACCTAGTTTGCACCATTACTTAATCATGGCTCAGTATGTAAATCAGTTCATATATTTCACCTTATTCTCTAATAGAAATATGATAACTCAGATATGGTTAATGATTAATTGGATTTACATAAATATGCATGAATGGCTAATGTGGGCTTGAACGTGCATAATTAATAGAAAGAATGAATCAACATGAATAATTGATTCATGTGGGCTAAATGTTGGTAATAGGTATAATGTGACAATAAATAGATGTTTAATATAAGTATAGATAACTAATGTGCCATTATTTGAGTTAATGTTAAAATTAATGGACTTAATTAGAAAATTTTTTTACTCAAGGTCTAAATTGACTAAACCCTTGTTTTGATGATGACTAACCATTCCACTTATTTTAGTCTAATGCTTCTACTTGGGTGATTTCATATTAGGTATATACACACTCCAAATGCCCTAACTTGTGCATCCTAACTTGGAGAAAAGACAAGTCAAAATCAATGCAAGTGCACTTTTGTGGAATATGATGTATCACTATTGTAATGATGTTATAAATCACTTGAAATAATTGTATGACTTGTAATTAATCTTAGAAAAAATTAGGAGCACTTAAATTGAATATTTAAGCACTCTAATGACATTTTCTAAAATTCATTACAGGTTGTTTTTTGGTCGTGTTTCTCCCATGACAAACTCGACCGATCCCCTTGATGCATTTTGAGAATGTCTAGGTTTGATCTAGTTTCCTATACATAGAACTCAACCGATCCATGTACTAAATGATCAACTGAGTTTCATCCATGGTAAACTCAATGGATGCTTCAAATTTGCTTTGTCGCATAGTGTAGTCAGTCGAGTTTCCCAAAAGTAAACTTGACCAGTCATATTGTACGAAAAGTATAGAAAAAGTGTTTCTAGCTATTGGAGTGTTGCAAATCTCAAAAAAAATATCATTGTAACACCCCCAAATGGCTAGTATTCATCCTTAAGTATTTCTACTGACTAGGAGGCATCCCAACTATTAATAGAACCCCTTGAGCTTCATCCCATGGTTAGCCAAGCACTATGAAGGTCCCTATTGTATATTTGAGTGCATCCTACAGTCTCTTCTCTCTCTAATCGTAATCACTTGCTACATCCATTAGAGTGAGTAGGAGATTTGTAAGAGAGATAGTCCCACATGTATATCTTGTGAGGCTCTCACTTCCTCCACCTCCCAATCTCTCATTTCTTCCATGAAGATGAAGATGAATATTCTCTCTCCTGGCTAAGAGAGATGAAGAAGAAGAACGTAAGGAGTCCCTTGGTGAAAGCTTCTCCTTGGCTAATGTGAAGTCAAAGGAGAAAGATCCAAGAAGAATGGGTGATTCCTTCAAGGCAGAAGACTTGTGTAAGAGTGGGTAAGTCCTTGGAGAAGGCAGAATACTCATTGCAAAGTGGGTAAGTCCTTGGTGAGGTTGAAGACTCAGTCTTGGATAGGTAAGTCCTTCGATAGATTGTTGGCCAGGGGCGGACCCAAGGGGGCGGGAAGGGGCCACACCCCACCCCAAAGAAAAATTAAAATATAGTTTATATATGTATGTATACATATGTTTGTAATATTATATTGATAATATATATTATATATACTACATACTAATCACATATGTGGACTTGGTGTATTGGTTTGCAGGTGCACTCATATCTAAGAGGTATGAGGTTCTAATCTTTGTATAGACATAATTCATTTTTCACAGGCCATACATAACGCAGGTGCTATATATAGTTTTTTGGCACAACAACACATAAAATTAGACTTGGTATAGTGGAAAACATGTTTGTTGTTGTATGTGAGGTCATGAGTTCAATTCCTATATTAAGTATTTAAAAAAATCCCCCCAATCAGACCAGAGGTGTACACACTAGCCAACAAGGGGTGACTAGATGCACTCTATGGGACTCGAAAACCCATGATGGATCTTTCAAAATTTATATTAATGCTAACATAGTGGATTACAATACCAAATAGGTCACCCACAAGCGCACGGGGTACTATTGTAGCATAGGTGAAGGGCAAGCGTAGGGGTCGATCCTCAGGGAGGAAAGGAGCCACTAGAGCTAGGTTTGTTTGGTTGGGTTCCTACCGTAGAGACTAGGGTTAAGGGTTTAAAGGTGATTCGATTGTTAGCCTAGGTGAGCAAGAAAGCAATTAAAGGTGAGAATGAAATCTATGTTAACCCCAGACTAGATTAAGGCTAAATAGAAAAGAAAGGATTAAGCTAGGCATGAAAGTGCAAACTAAACTAAAGCAAGCAAGAGAAGAGCAAAAGAGAAATTAAAGAGCTAAGCTAGCATGAACAAGGCAAGAGCAAAGCAAGAAGCTAACTAAGCAAGAAAAGAACTAATTAAGCTAAGCAAGAACAAAACTAGGGGTTTAAGCAATATAGTGAGGTGTGAGCTGTTTAGGGGTATGAACTTGTCAACAAGGTTGGCAGTGATAACATGCAAGCATTACTTATACATTTAGATTATCCAAACCAAATAACTAGTTAGAGTCTAATGAATTGACCTAAGCTACTAATTGGCCATGGATGAGATGGGATATGTATAGGGGAACTAGTCCCTAACAACTCTCTTTACCCTTACGAGGCTCAATTGGGTTAGGGATTAGGTTCAATTTAATTAGAGTCTAATCAAGTCTATTTTTCTAGATTAGACATTCTTAGGGTAATTAGGGGCCGAGGGTAGTAATGGGGAGGTGAAATTAGGGTTTTGGACCCCAATTCCCGCACATTCTAGGCTTGAGAAGGCTCCATGCTAATTGCACTAGAATCACCTAATCTAGCTACTTAGATCTCTCATTTAGGCTTAGGGAGATTTATTAAGATGTAGGAAGATGAGAGGCAACCTAGGGATTCAAGAATTGGACCCAGGGGCAAATCCCAAAATTGCCACAAATAGTCCATTTCACTAAAATCCTAGGTGATTTCACGCACAAGCCAACAAGAAATTCATGGAGAATAAGATGCAAATAGAACATAATCATTTCCAAATGAAATTATAATGTTTACATATCATTCTCCCCCAACATGGTATCAATGTAACATAATTTCCCCAAAATAGCCCACCAAAAGGGGCTTAGCTACTCAAGGAAATGGAAAATACAAAAAGAAAGGAGAAAGAATGAGAAGAAGCCATGGAACTCAGTGTAGATGGAGGAATCCTCCTCTCTATCTACTATAAGTCATCCTCCTCTCTCCTCTAAGGTGAAAGGGTGTGGAATGAAGGGGATTATGGGTAGAAACTAGGCTAAACAAGGGTTTTGTGGTGGAAGTGGTGTAATGGAGGGGAATATGGAGGGGGAGTGAAGTGGAATGGAGGGCGGATGAAATGGGGTGGTAGGGAAGAGCTAGGGGTGGCCAACCTTGTGCTCCAACTGACACCTATGTATATATAGGTGTGGGGGAAGCACTAGGTTAAGTAGGGGTAATATGGGTAAAGTAGCGCAAAAATAGGTAGGTTTTGTGAGTAGCACGGCCATGGTGAGTAGGGTTGAGCACAGTTGTGGTATGGCACAACAATTTTGGGAATTAAAATGTGGAGATGACAGGGATATGGTACGTGGATGACCACGGCCGTGGGGAGTCACCACAGTCGTAATGGGAACCTATGGCCACAGGCATATTGCTCACCACGACCGCTTTGGCCAAATTGATCAAAATCTGGAAGTTATAGTGATCTATTGTGATTGGGGCATGTCCACCACAGTCGTGGGGGAGTACCACGGCTATTTTGGTGTCCTTCCCATGCACTTGAGCTTTGAACTCGATCATCCATGGAGGGTATTACTTCAAAACATTCTTTGACCACTTGGGGTAGGTTGGGAGTGGTTTTGGCCTCATTTTGGGCTCCTCCAAGCCTGAGGAAACCTAGATTGGACCATCTTCTTTCCATGCCATCAAGTAGTGGACAAAGTACCTATAAATCATGAAAAAAGCCTCCATAAGTGCATTTGATATAAATAAGCATATTGGGGGAAATAACATGTAATCTAACAAGTTTGGATGTGATTGAAATGCAATATGACACAAGATGAAGCCCTAAAGTAGGGCTAAATCACCACCCCAAACTTAAAACATATGTGTCCTCAAGTATGCTCCAACTCAATCTCTCTGCAATTCTTCCACAATTAAGAAATGGCAAATGTAATGTAAAGGATGATTATTGCTGAATAGGATTAATAGTGACTAATTTCATGCATTCCACCTCTCCCCTCTCCAACTTTCACAAACCAATCATGAAATTAAAGAGCACAAAGTATATGAAATTTAAATATAGTGCATAAAACACACAAGCTATCCATATTTCTTTCATGTAGTTTTGGATAAATCGTTTCATGATGGTGTTAATCAAGGATGACCAGGAGTGTTGTTTCACCTTCATCCTTTCAAAATTATGTTTCAAATCACCCCAAATGCCTCACGTGGCTACAGAAAAGGGCAAAATGAGCTAGGTTTGATGTTTCCTAGCTTAATGGGTATAAATATGGAAGAAATGGTTGTGATAAGATTTTGGAGTGCTATTACGTAGAGTACTTATCTTGTCTTTATTTGAATGCTCTTAAACAGGAGCATTCTTTTATTTTCTTTTTGCATTTTTTTTTCTTTTCTTTTTCTATTCCCTTAGAGTATATAGTGCATATGGTGATGAGAGTGAAGTGTTGAGATGTAGATGTGGCCACCCCAAACTTTTGGAGGTGGCCATGGCTGATATGTGCACTTTGGCAACCTTTCATGAGGAGGAGGGGTAAGAAGATTGTGAGTGAAGAGTCAGGTCAAAGAGGGGTCATTGGCATGATTCTCAACATAAGGTGTCATGTATGAAAATTAATCCAACACTTCATCCCAAAATGTCACACCACATGAATGAACAACCTAAAATTGATATTTCAATCAAGTGATTTCATAGGCACTAATCTCTCATAGCTTGCTCAAGTCACAATTCAACCAAATCATTCACAAACACAAGAGAGGTGATGCACATGTAAGAAGTCAAGAATTGATACCATTTAGCAGTAAACAATGATAATCCACTTGCATTTGTCAAAGGTCATCATTTTTAATCCAAAAGGTAGAGATTGGGTTGAAACACACTTTTTGGCAAGAAATCTCAAATTTGGGCAAAATTGACCAAAATGGTGTCAAGTTTCCTTCAATCATATCTAAGCCTATATTATTGAACTTAAAGCAATAAATAAGCAAATTCTATCTAAAACATGAAAAAACTACCAAAACTCTACATGATATGTAATGCATGGCAAAAAGGCAAAATTTTTGAAAATTACATAAAAATGACAAGAAAGCAACCTACATGGCATCCAAGTATGCAAAGAAGGTAAACTCTATGCTAAAGAAAGCAAAAGCATACAAACAAAACTAAATGGTAGGTGAAATGCAAAATAAGAGTGAAAATGAAATGAGATAGGGCATACCGCCCTACCCAGAAATCTTGGTGCATCGAGCCAGAGGTGTACACACTAGGCAACAAGGGGTGACTAGATGCACTCCACGGGACTCGAACACACGGGATCTCTCAAAATTTATATTAGCCCTAACCAAGTCTATCACAATACCAAATAGGTACATGCAAGTGCACGGGGTACTATTGTAGCATTGGTGAAGGGAAAGCGTAGGGGTCGATCCTCAAGGAGAAAAGGGGGCACTAGAGAAAGGTTAGTTTGGTTGGGTTCCTACTTCGGAGACTAGGGTTAAGGGTTTGAAGGTTGATTTGATTATTAAACTACTATGAACAAATGAGAAATTAAAAGCAAGAATGAAATCTACATTAACCCTAGACTAGATTAAGGCTAAACAGGAAAGAAAGGATTAAGGTAGGTATGAAAGTGAAAACTACACTAAGGCAATCAAGAGAAGAGAAAAAGAGAAATTAAAGAGCTAAGCTAGCATGAACAAGGCAAGAGAAAAGTGAGAATACAACTAAGCAAGAAAAGAATTAATTAAGCTAAGCAAGCACAAAATTAGGGGTTTAAGCAGTAAAGTGAGGTGTGGGTTGTTTAGGGGTATGAACTTGTCAATGAGGTTGGGGGTGATAACATGCAAGCATTACTCATCCATTTAGATTATCCAAACCAAATAATTAGTTAGAGTCTAATGAATTGACCTAAGCTACTAATTGGTCATGGATGAGATGGGATATGTATAGGGGAACTAGTCCCTAACAACTCCCATTACCCTTACGAGGCTCAATTGGGTTAGATATTAGGTTCAATTCAATTAGAGTCTAATCAAGTCTCGGTTTCTATATTATACATTCCTAGGGGTCGAGGGTAGTAATGGGGAGGTGAAATTAGGGTTTTGGACCCCAATTCCCCCACATTCTAGCATTGAGAAGGCTCCATGCTAATTGCACTAGAATCGCCTAATCTAGCTACTTAGATCTCTCACTTAGGCTTAGGGAGATTGATTAAGATGTAGGAAGATTATAGGCAACCTAGGGATCCAAGAATTGGACCTAGGGGTAAATCCCAAAATTATCAAAATAGTCAATTTCACTAAAATCGTAGATGATTCCACACACAAACCAACAAGTAATTTATGGATAATAAGATGCAAATAGAACATGATCATTTCCAAATGAAATTATAATGTTTATGTATCATTCTCCTCCAACATGGTATCAAAGTAACATAATTTCCCCCAAACAACCCACTAAAAGGGGCCTAGCTACTCATGGAAATGGAAAATACAAAAAGAAAGGAGAAAGAATGAGAAGAAGCCATGGAGCTCAGTGTAGAGGGAGAAATCCTCCTCTCTAGCTGTTTCAAGTCATCCTCCTCTCTCCTCCAAGGTGCAAGGGTGTGGAACGAAGGGGATTATGGGTAGAAACTAGGCTAAACTAGGGTTTTGTGGTGGAAGTGGTGAAATGGAGGGAATTATGGAGGTGGAAGTGAAGTGAATGGAGGGAGAATGAAATGGGGAGGTAGGAGTGAGCTAGGGGTGGCCAAGCTTGTGTTCCAACTGCCACCTATGTACATATAGGTGTGGGGGAAGCACTAGGTTAAGTAGGGGCAATATGGGTAAAGTAGTGCAAAATAGGTAGGTTTTGTGAGTAGCACGGCCGTGGTGGATCACCACGGTCGTGGTGAGTAGGGTTGAGTACGGTCTTGGTAGGGTACAATAATCATGGGAATTAAAATGTGGATATCAAAGGGATATGGTACATGAATGGCCACGGCTGTGGGGAGTCACCACAGTCGTGGTGGGAACCTATGGCCACGAGCATATTGCTCACCACGACCGTTTTGGCCAAATTCATCAAAATCTAGAAGTTATAGTGATTTGTTGTGATTGAGGCATGTCCACCACAGTCGTGGGGGAGTACCACGACCATTTTGGTGTCCTTCCCATGCACTTGAGCTTTGAACTTGATCCTCCATGGAGGGTATTGCTTCAAAACATTCTTTGACCACTTGGGGTAGGTTGGGAGTGGTTTTGGCCTCACTTTGGGCTCCTCCAAGCCTGAAGAAACCCTAGATTGGACCATCTTCTTTTCATGTCATCAAGTAGTGGACAAAGTACCTATAAAACATGCAAAAATCCTCCATATGTGCATTTGATATAAATAAGCATATTGGGGGAAATAACATGTAATCTAACAAGTATAGATGTGATTGAAATGTAATATGAGACAATATGAAGCCCTAAAATATGGCTGAATCACCACTCCAAACTTAAAACATACTTGTCCTCAAGTATGCTCCAACTATATCTCTCTATAATCCTTACACAATCAAGAAATGACAAATGCAATGTAAAGGATGATTATTTTTGAATAGGATCAATAGTGACTAAGTTCATGCATTCCACCTCTCCCCTCTCCTGTTTTCACAAACCAATCATGAAAAGAGCACAAAGCATATGAACTTCAAATATAGTGCATAAAACACACAAGATATCCATTTTTCTTTCATGTAGTTTTGGGTAAATCTTTTCATTATGGTGTTAATTAAGGATGACCAAGAGTGTTGTTTCACCTTCATCCTTTCAACCTTATGTTTCAAATCACACCAAATGACCCACGTGGATGCGGAAAAAGGCAAAATGAGCTAGGTTTGATGTTTCCTAGATCAATGGATATAAAGATGGAAGAAAGGGTTGTGGTAAGATTTTAGAGTGCTATTACATAGAGCACTCATCTTTTTTTATTTGAATGCTCTTAAATAGGAGCATCCTTTTATTTTCTTTTTGCATTTTTTCTTTTGTTTTTCTTTGCCCTTGTAGTAGATAGGGCATATGATGATGAGAGTGAAGCGATGAGATGTAGATGTGGCTTCCCCAAACTCTTAGAGGTGGCCACAGATGATATGTGCACTTTGGCATCCTTTCATGAGGTGGAGGGGTAAGAAGATAGTGAGTGAAGAGCTGGGTCAAAGAGGGGTCATTGGCATGATTCTCAACATAAGGTTTCCTGCATGAAAATTAATCCAACACTTCATCCAACAATGTCACACCACATGAATGAACAACCTGAAATTGATATTTCAATCAAGTTTCATAGGCACTAAGCGCTCATTGCTTGCTCAAGTCACAATTCAACTAAATCATTCACAAACACAAGAGATGTGATGCACATGTAAGAAGTCAAGAATTGATACCATTTATCAATAAACAATGATAATTCACTTGCATTTTTCAAAGGTCATCATTTTTAATCCAAAAAGTAAAGATTGGGTTGAAACACACTTTTAGGCAAGAAATCTCACATTTTGGAAAAATTGGCCAAAACGGTTCCAAGTTGCCTTCAATCACATCTAAGCCTATATTATTGAACTTAAAGCAATAAACAAGCAAATTCTAGCTAAAACATGCAAAAATTACCAAAACTCTACATGATATGCAATACATGGCACAAAGACAAAATTTTTGAAAATTATGTGTCTTTTCTCATCACGTGAAGTGAATGTTGTATGATGGAGCTCACTTGCTCAGTCAACTTCACTTTCTTTGGTATCCTACTCGTTGATCTTCTCTTCACAGTGCATAGTGATGCGTCCGCTAGAGGTGCTACACACTAGCCGATTTGACTTGACTAGATGCGCCCCACGAGATCAGAACACACTTGTGGGAACACTTTTGAAATTTATTTTGGTCCTAACCAAGTCGATCACAAAACTAAATAGGTCGCCCGCAAGCGTACGGGGTACTGTTGTAGTATAGGTGATTGGCAAGAAAAGGGGTCAGTCCTCAGGGATAGAGGGGGCACTAGAGTTAGGTTTAGTGTTAGCTATGTTCCTAGTGCGGAGATTAGAGTTTAAGGGTTTTAAAAGGGTTGTTTGTTGATTACTCTAATTGAACAGGCAAGAAAGATGAAATTAAACCTATGTTATCTTAAACCAGCAAATTTAGCAAACTAGGTTAACAAACTAGCCAAGCATGAGCAAGAGTGAGCTACACTATACTAGTCAAGCAAGAAGCAGTTTAGGAGCTAAGTTAACCACTAGCAAGAGAAAGAACCTAAATTAACACTAGAGAGAAAAACTAAGCAATTAACTAGATTAATCAAAAGCAACTAAATTAGACTAGCATGAACAAGCAAATAAAACAATTTGGGTTTTAACAAGATGATTAGGGAGGGTGGACCATTTGGGGGATGTAACTTTGATATTAGGTGGGGGAGGTTATTAAACAAGCATGGTTCTCATTTTACATCTTGATTACCAAACCAAACAATAAGACCAATGCTATTAGAATGTACCCTATACTATTAGTAGAAGACTAGGGTTAGGTGTAATTCTAATAGGATTAGCCAAATCTAGGTTTCTAGGATAAGTGATAATGAGTAATTGAGGGTTGAGGGTAGAGATGGGAGTAGAGATGAGGATATTTGACCTCATGCCACTAGCCCTTCTAGCCTTTAGAAGGCCCTAGGAAATTACATCAACCTCACTTATACTAGTAACTTAGGTCTCATACCAAGTATTAGAAGAGGAGATAGGCATGTAGGAATAAAGGGGATTATCTAGGGATCCCCTATTGAGACCTAGGAATCACTCCTAAGATTGCCACATGTATCCCAATTCTCCTAGAAACATGGTATCATAAAGCTTTCTCAAACAAGCAATTAATGACAAAAAACACAAATTACAAGTATGGCAATGGGATAAGAGACACAAGAATGGAGCAATCATCATAGATAAAAATGAGTTCATTACAAGCCAAAGTTTCCCCAACATGGTATCAAAGTCACATTTTAACCCCAAACAGCCCACCACTAGGGGCTTAGCTACACATAGTCAAAGAAATAGTAAAAGAGATAGGAAGAAGGGAAAGAAACTCCATGGAGCTCGGGGAAGTACCCTTCTTCTTCACCTCCTTGCTGTTGTGGACGTCCTCTCTCCTCCAAGAGTGTAGGTGAGCATGAAGATATGGGGGATTATGGTGGAAAACCTAGAAAACTAGGTCTCCAAGGTGGAATGGAGGTGGAAATGGTGGATGGAGAGCACAAATGCAAAGGAAATGCACTAAATGCTCAAGGAGGAGTAATGGAAGCTTGGAGCAGCTGTAGGGTGTCTGGCCTTCATGCCCTAGCCGTCACCTATGTATATATAGGTGGTGGGGAAGCACTAGGGTAAGTAGGGGTAGGATAAGGAAATCAGTGTAAAAATATAGTAGGGTTGGTTGGTTACCACGGCCGTGGTGAGGGTAGTATGGGACGGTCGTGGAGTAGGACACGGGCGTGGTATGGAAATGGTGTGGATATGCTAAGGAAGTTGGTGGCCACGGCTGTGGAGGAGTGCCACGGTCATGGTGGGTGAGTGGCACCACAACCGTGTTGGGTAACACGACCGTTTTGGAGGAGGGAGACGTGGTCGTGGAGCAGCAGCACGGGTGAGGTGGTCTTCAGTGGCCACGGTCGTGGCGATTTGGGGGAAATTCCCTATTGAAATGTTGATTCTTTGTCATAAATTGCACGACAGTGGGAGGTGCCCACGACCGTCTTTTACTCTTCTGACCATGAATGTGTGAATGGCCATGGCTGTGGTGTCTTCAAAGGGCCACGGCCGTGTTGGTGGCCACAACCGTGGGAATCTGGGAGCAAAATGTTGTTGACACTATTGGTTTTTCACAATAAACACAATGACCGTGGAGGTGTGGCCACGGCCGTCTTCAGCTCTCCAGGCCACGATCATGTTGGGTGACCAAGGCCATGGCCATTTGGATGCAAAGTCACTGTTGTCTCTGTTAATTCTTCACAATAAACACAACAATAGTGTGGGTATTCCCACGGTCGTGTTGTGGTCTGCAGTAGGCGATTGTCCTTCAAACTTTATCATTCTTGGATTTCTTTACTTGATGACGACTCTTTGCCATTGAACGTAGGTTGAGGGAGATTTTGGGGACTTCTTTGGGCCCCTCCATGGGTGGAGGAGCCCTAGAACTCCTTCCTTCTCTCTCATCCATCTAAGGCATGGTCCAAGTACCTAAAAATAGTGCAAAGAACATCCATAAGCACATTTGGCAAAGATAAACATATTAGGTAAAAAGGCTTGTGATCTAACATGTTTAGATGTGATTTAAGTATAAAATGGCACAGGATGGAGCCCTAAAACAGGGCTACATCACCACCCCAAACTTAAAACATACTTGTCCTCAAGTATGATCCAACTCAATCTCTCTTCAAATTTTCCACAAACAAGAAATGACGAATGCAATGTAAAAGCTAATTATTGCTAAATGGGATCAAAGATGACTGAGTGCATGCATTTCACCTCTCTCCTCTCCTACTTTCACAATCCAATCATGAAAAGAGCACAAAGTATATGAGCTTGAAATATAGCGCATAGAATACATAAGTTATCCATATTTCTTCCATAAAGTTCCGGGTAAACCGTTTCATGGTGGCGTTAATTGAGGACGACTAGGAGTGTTGTTTCACCTTCATGCATTCAATCTTATATTTCAAATCACACCAAATGACCCACGTGGCTGCGGAAAAGGGAAAAATGAGCTAGGCTTGATGTTTCCTAGATCAATGGGTATGAAAGTGGAAGAAAGGGTTGCGGTAAGATTTTTGGAGTGCTATTACACACTCATCTTTTCTTTATTTGAATGCTCTTAAATAGGAGCATCCTTTTATTTTGTTTTTCTTTTTCTTTTATTTTCTTTTCTTTCTTGCCCTTGGTGTAGATAGAGCATATGGTGGATAGAGTGAAGTGGGGAAATAAAGACTTGACCACCCCAAACTTTTGGAGGTGGAAAAGGTTGATTATGTGCACTAGGGCATCTTTTTATGAGGCAGAGGGGTATGAAGATGGTGGAAGAAAAGTCAGATCAAAGAGGGGTCATTGGTATGATTTTCCACATAAGACATCCTACATGAAAATTAATCCAATACATCATCCTAGATATCACACCACATGAATGAACAAGATGAAATTGATATATCAATCAAGTGATTCAACAAACACTAAGCGTTCAAAGCTTGCTCAACTTCTTAATTCAACCAAATCAATCACAATCATAAGAGAGGTGATGCACATGTAAAGAGTCAAACATTGATACCACTTAGCAATAAAGCATGACATTTCATTTGCATTTGTCAAAGGTCGTCATTTTTACTCAAAAATAGTAGAGATTGGGTCAAAGCATAATTTCTAGGCAAGAAAATTCAAATTTGGGCAAAATTGGCCAAAATGGTACCAATTTGCATTAAATCACATCTAAACCTATTTTAGGGAAATTGAAAACATAAAGCAGTAAATCCTAATTAATATGCACAAGAAATTACAAAAACTACATGAGAATGCAATGCATAATATGGAAGAGCAAGAAGAGCAAAAAAAAAAAAAATTTAATGGCAAAAATTGCATGAAACTAACTGCATGCTATGCAAAAGTGCAATGAAAAGAGCAGTAACAAGAAAACTGAACTAGATGGAAAAGGTGGAACAAAATGAATAAAAGAGAGAGATAGGGTGGTGCATACCACCCTACCCACCCCAAACTTTAGAATCATGCTATCTTCAGCATGAAACTATAGCTTAGGGGAGATAGGGGAAGTGTCATGGCTGATGTGGTAGCTGGTCTGACATGTGAGGAGGATCTGGAGGAGTTGAGGGAGGAGTTGAGCCTATTAGAGGATGTTGGTAGTAATGCCCCCAGTAGTCATCCTGGGGTGTAGGGTATGTCTCTGGATATGCAGTTATGCCACCCAAAAAATCTCCACCCCATTCAGGGTTTCTTGCTACTTGGGCATGGTGGTAGTAATACAAGTGGTTGACCTGGTGGTGCATTTTTTGTTGGTCCTGCCACATGTATTGTTGGATAAGTTGCATATCACTCTGGGCCTTCTGAATACCCTCAAGTTGTGCCTAGATGGTGGACATGTCGTAGGCATTCACTGAGGGTTGTTGCAGCTGGGATGTTCCTTCATCCCTCCTTCTTGTCCTGTGGGGCTGCATGTGTCCTTCATCTTCTTGTTCCTGCCCTTGCACATTTGATTCAGCTATATCTTCATGTGCGGCAGTGGCTCCCCTAGTGTATGTCTCCCTTGGGTTTTCTTGCTGCCATTTCAGTAATTTCTCCTTCAATCTATAGAAAACTCCCAACACGGATAGAAGTGGCACTACGTGGTATGGAAGCTCAAGCTCAATATCCGGCACACTACTTGTGAGATAAATAATTCTTTTGTCCTTCATCTTAATAGTGTGTGAGCGCATAAGGTAGTTGAGGTCAACAAATTCTACCTCATATGTGTCTTGAAACCCAGAGAGATCATACCCCAAAGCAAGTGTGATTGAAGTCACAAACCCTCTCATAACAAATGGTTTTGTGCTCTTGTAGGGTATGGACTTCATATGATCAATAAGCAGCACTCCAAGGTCTATATACATTTTATGGTTCATCGCCATCAAGACAAACATATCCTTTTGGGAAATGGAGCCTTGGTTATCATACCTTCCCACAATGGTATTTGCTAAGACCTTCTGCACATAACGGATCAAGGGGTTGCTTATAGTGGTGGTTTTTGATATACTTGCATTGTAATTACCACTGCCTGCTAACGTCTTCCAAAAATGTGCATAGTCAAAATCTACCTCTCTCTCTAATAGGCCATCATCCATCTTCACGGCCTCTTCAGGATTTGTAGCAAAGACACCATCCATCTCAGTAGTTGTGAAAGTGTGCATGTTTCCCATCATAGCAAATTTGATAGATTTACTACCTCTCACTTTTGTCTTTTAAAGTGTGGCAAAGAATTCTTGAGTCAAAGCGGGGTAAGTAGTTTGGGTTGTGAAAAGAATGTTCCATAGCCCCACTACCTTTAAACTCCCTTCTACCGCCTCCTTGATTCATAGATCATCAATGATCTTCTCACAACCATATCGAGTGGGGACGACTCTCCATGTTGTGCATTCCGGGTATGTGAGAGTGATCTTTCTTTGCTTGTGTCCTCTGCCATAGGACACTCCTACTAGGGCCTTGCCTAAGGCCTTCACTCTATCTGCCTCCAACTGTTCCAGAATGTCATCTTCCTTGTGCACCAGCTCCATCTCTTCCTCCTCACTTTCATCTTCATCTTCCTCCATTCTGTACGATTGAGACCCTGAACTTGTGTCAAGGTTGTACCAGTGTGTGGATTGTTCTTCATCATGACTTAGTTGCCGTGAAGGTTGTGGCTGCACACTACGCCCCGCTGCCATATGAGACATCGAGCGGCGGGCTGAAGTGGGCTTTGGCGGTAGCTTTTGTAAAGCCCGGGTCCACTGCCCAAGGCTCTAGTAGAGTTTTAGGAATGACGAATGTCCCCTCAGACCACCACTAGCCTTAACTATGCACTTAGTCCTCACTCACACGCATGCCAGGATCAACTTCCCGATAGGTCACCCACCCCAGTACTACTCCAAGCCGAGCATGCTTAACTATGGAGTTCTTAGTGATGGGATCCCAGAAAAGGAGGTGCACCTTGGTGATATGGGTAGTCCAATCATTCCTTTTAAGATCAACTTATCCAAGGCCACAAATCTTGGGATGTTACAATCTCACCCACTTAGAATCTTGACGTCCTCGTCAAGGCTCAACTATAAGGCCTCATAATCTCTTCCCCATTTCAGTGCAGGCCCACAATGGCCCATGGACACCCAGTTCCCTATCCCAGAATACCAGCGCAAGGGTGGCTACATCAACCATGGACAACCCTTTCCTACATGCCTGGACTGCACGGCTCAAGACTGGCATGCCATGTCCATGTGGGCCACACCTACTAGAGGGTTTATGGCTCTGATACCATTTTTAAAGCCCGAGCCCACTGCCCAAGGCTCTAGTAGAGTTTCAGGAATGATGACTGTCCCCACAGACCACCACTAGCCTTAACTATGTGCTTTGTCCTCACTCACACACATGCCAGGATCAACTTCCCGATAGGTCACCCATCCCAGTACTACTCCAAGCCGAGCATGCTTAACTATGGAGTTCTTAGTGATGGGCTCCCAGAAAAGGAGGTGTACCTTGGTGATATGGGTAGTCCAATCATTCCTTTTAAGATCAACTTATCCAAGGCCACAAATCATGGGATGTTACAGCTTTGATGAGGACGGTGCTGCTTTGGATCTTTGGCTTCTTTTGGCAGCCACCATTTTGACCTCATCAATGATGTAGTCCAAGTTTATTCCCATGGATTCCTCCTCCTCTTTTTCTTCCCCCTCGTACATGGCATCGGTGATATGGTGACTGTCGGATGAGCGGGAGTGGGATGTGCTCACTGATTGTGAGCGGCGGAGGGATTGGTATGCGGAAGTGGTTGGTCAAGGGGTATGGGAGGGCATAGAAACATCATAGGAGGCATTTTTTGAATGCCTCTTTCCTCCAGTGATGATATTAGCCCCCTTGGTGATGGCCTTTCCAATCTTCTTCATGGTTGGGTGTGAAAGTGGAGGTGAAATTCAGATTTTTGTGTATAGGGTGATATGGATATGGATTTGGGTGTGGAATGGAAGGAGGGTGATGTGGGGATGGTAGATGTGAGGTTTGTTGTGGATTTGGGTGAAAAATGGAGTGTTTATGTGGAGGTTTAGTGGAGGGGGTCTGTTAGGCGGATTGGAGATGAATGTGGAGATGGAGGGGTGATTGAGAGAGAATAGATGGTGTAAATGGATGGGGGATGGCTGGGGAATGATTTTGGATCGATTGGAGGCCGATTGGGGGTACTTTTGGGGGTCAGAGATGGAGATTAGGGGAGCATGGGTGAGCTACGCGCCGCCATGGCCGTTTGCTGGAGGAAGAAGATGAAGAAATGAAGGGGGTCGGGTTTGGACGTTAAAATGGTATTTTTTATAATCGGGCTCGGTCATGGTCATGGCGGGTGGCCATGGTCGTGGTCAGGGCTTGGTGGCACGGTCATGTTGTCGATGAAGAACACCCCAGTCTGACCTTTCCACGGTCATGGCCATGCAACTTCAACATGACCGTGGCGACCTGCCATGACCGTGGCCATTCTTGCCAAAAATGCTGACATGTTTTGTAACTTTGATGAAATAAAACCCACGACTGTGGTGGTTGTCCATAGACGTGGCAATTCTTCCTTGACACGACTGTGGCAGGTGGCCACAGTCATGGCCATTCTTCCAAAAACCCTATAACTTTGGCCAAAATGATGTAATAAAACCACGGCCGTTCTTGACCTCTTTTGCCATGGCCGTGGCCGATCTCCATCGCCATTTTGGGGGTACTCCTTCAATTTTCTCAAATAAAAAACATGAACTTCAATCTTATTTGTCATTCAGCCACAAATCTGCCTTAATGACCATGACCTGACTTCTATCTCCTCTCTCTCTCTCGTGTCTAGCACCTGCCATATCAACAAAACTCAAAGAAAACTATTAGATACAAGTGTGTGTATGTGTGTTTGTGTAAAATAAAGCAAAAGTATCAAAAAGCAAGGTTTGAGAATCTCAAACCATGTGGGTTGCCTCCCACTAGCGCTAAATTTTACACCTTCAACCGGGATTATTGATTCTTTACTCCTTTCACTTCTTTGGGATCCCCAAGGCATCCTTGTAGTATATTTGTTTCTCATCCGCTTCCAAGCACATTTCTTCCTTGGATTGTTCTTCCACAAGCATAACAATATCAAAACTTTGCTTAGCCTTGTTTGGGCCTACTTCAACAACTGGTTTCAATCATTGTCCATTGACGGCAAACTCTTTTCCCCCCTCTTTCTCACATATGACAACAGCCCCGGATGGGTACACCTTCTTGACAAGATAAGGTCCCTCTCATCTAGATTGGAGTTTTTAGGGAAAGAACTTCATTCTTGAATTATAAAGCCATACCCACTTTTCGGGCTCAAATTCCTTCTTTCTAATCATCTTATCATGAAGGAACTTAGTTCTTTCCTTATAGCTTTTTGACATCTCATACGCCTCATGGCACATTTCCTCTAGCTCATTTAGTTGAAACTTCCTCTTCATCCCGGCATTTTCACCATCAAGGTCCATAGTCTTCAAAGCCCATAATGCTTTGTGTTGCATTTCAACCGACAAATGGAAGCTTTTTCCATAGATGAGCTTGAATGGGGTAGTGCCAATCGGGGCTTTGTATGCAGTTCGGTATGCCCATAAAGCTTCATTGAGATGGAGTGACCAATCCTTACGGTCTGGTCCCACCATTTTCTCTAAAATGAGCTTTATCTCCCAATTGGCCAACTCAACTTGGCCACTAGTTTGAGGATGATATGGAGTAGCTACTCGATGGTTTACTCCATGCTTCTTGAGCAACCCTTCAAAAGTGTGGTGAATGAAGTGACTTCCGTCATCACTTATCATGGCTCTTGGAATGCCAAAAAGGCTGAAAATGTTTGATTTCACAAAGTCACTCACCACCTTGTGATCATTAGTCTGGATTGCAACAGCCTCTATCCACTTTGATACATAATCCACGATGACCAAAATGTATACATACCCGAAGGAAGGTGGGAAAAGACCCATGAAGTCAATCCCCCATACATAAAACACCTCCACTAAAAGAATGGGTGATAGAGGCATCATGTCCCTTTTTGAGATAGTGCCCACTTTTTGGCACTTCAAACAGCATTTGTAAAACTCATGTGAATCTTTGAACAAGGATGGCCAATAAAATCCACATTGTAGAACTTTCACAATCGTGTGTTTTCCTCCAAAATGACCTCCACATATCCCGGAATGGCACAGGGAGAGGATGTCTTGTTGTTCTATTTTAAGAACACATCTCCTTATGAGCTAATCGAGGCAATATTTGAAGAGGCGAGGGTCATCCCAAGAACAATTTTTGACCATGGCAAACAGCCTTTTTCTCTCCTCCCTTGTCCATGTGCTAGGTATCCTCATACTAGCCAAGAAATTGGCTATGTGTTGATACCATGGCCTTTGAGTGGATGAAATAAGGAAGAGTTGTTCATGTGGCATCGTTTCCTTGATTCGATTTGTTTCATCAAAGGGGTAATCAATTCAGGAGAGATGATCGGTAGAGCCATTTTTCACTCCCTTCTTGTCTACAATATCCACATCGAACTCTTAAAGCAATAGAATCCATCTGATCAACCTTGTCTTTGAATCTTTCTTTGACATGAGATACTTGAGTGCAGAATGTTCCGTGTATATCACTACTTTATTTTGCAAAAGATATGAGTGGAATTTGTCAAGTGCAAAGATGACTGCAAGCAACTCTTTTTTGGTAGTCGTGTAATTTCTTTGGGATTCATCTAAAGTATTTCTCGCATAATAGATCGCATGAGGAATCCAGCCAACTCTTTGGCCCAGCACAGCCCCCACTGCCATGTCAGATGCATCGGTCATAATCTCGAATGGAAATGAAAAATATGGGGGTTGCATGATAGGAGCATAAATGAGTCTTCCCTTCGAGTGATTGAAAGCTTCAATACACTTGTCATCAAAATGAAATTCGACATCCTTTTCAAGTAAGTGACATATAGGTCTTGAGATTTTACTGAAATCCTTTATGAAGCGGCGATAGAAACTGGCATGTCCCAAGAAAGACCGAACATGTCTTATGGTGGAAGGAATAGTGAGAGTAGAAATGAGGCTCACTTTGGCCTTGTCAACTTCAATTCCATCTTTAGAAACCCAGTGGCCTAGACCAATGCCTTCGGGCACCATGAAGTGGCTTTTCTCCTAAGATAGCACAAGGTGAACCTTCACGCATCTCTCAAGAACAGCAGCCAAATGTAGCAAGCACTCATCAAATGTCTTACCAAAAATTGAGAAATCATCCATGAACACATCCAAAGATGAATCAAGCATATCCACAATGATCGAGGTCACACATCTCTAAAAAATAAAAGGAGCATTACACAACCCAAATGGAATTCTCCAGTAGGCAAAGGTGCCACTCGGGCAAGTGAATGTCGTCTTCTCTTGATCTGCAGGATGCACGGAAATTTGGAAATATCCAGAATATCCATCAAGGAAATAATAGAAGCTTTGCCCCGCTAGCCTTTCCAGAATCTAGTCAAGAAATGGGAGGGGATAGTGGTCCTTCTTTGTCTTTTCATTGAGCTTCCGATAATCAACACACATTCTCCACTTGGATTGTTCTCTTACCGACATTAGCTCACCATCTGCATTCTCAGCAACGGTGATCCCACCCTTCTTGGGTAAAACTTGGATGGGGCTCACCCATGTACTATCAGAGATAGGATAGATTATCCCAACATCAAGTAATTTCACAACTTCTTGGATAACAACCTCTTTCAACTTTGGATTCAACCGCCTTTGCATTTTGCGGGTCAGCATTGCATCTTCCTCTAGATAGATCATGTGTACACAGATGGAGGGATCAATACCCCTCAAGTCAGCTATAGACCATCCAAGGGCTTGGATGTTATTCTTCAAGACTTTCATCAATGCTTCCACTTGTTCTGGTGAGAGAATAGAAGAAATGATCACTGGGAGAGTGCCATTTTCCCCTAGAAAAGCATATTTCAAACCTTCTGGAAGTGATTTTAGCTCAAGAGTGGGAGGTTCTTCAAAAGATTTCTTTAGTGGTCCAGAGATAGAAGGTAGGTCTTCACTTGCAACCACCAAGGCTAGCTCATTCTCTTCATCGTCTTCCTCATCGTCATCGGGGAACTCAACTATCAGCTCTAGACCTCTACCTTGAGTGGCAGTTTGAATCCACGTAGGTAGGCATTCCTCCACAATTTCATCTAGGCACTCAATGAGATAGCAATCTTCTTCTATCGCACCTATCACCTCGGTCGTGGCTGAAGATTTAAAGATGTTCAACCAGATCTTCATGTGCATGAATGTCACATACATCATACCGGTCCTCACATGAATAACCGCATCAACTGTGGCTAAGAAGGGTCTCCCTAAGATAATAGGAACCTTCCTCATGTCTTTCTCCATATCCAAGACAATGCAATTAGCAGGAAAGAAATAGATGTCTCGTCATCAAGTCTCACAAGCACGTCATCAAAACGCCCTCTAGGCGTCTTTACCGATCTATCAACCAACTATAAAGTGTAATGAGCTAGACTCAATTGCCCCATTTGGAGCTCAGCAAACACATCATACAGCATAAGGTTGACGCTAGAACCTAAGTCTAGGAGAGCTTGGTCTATGCGATGTGCCCCAATGTAGCATGAGATGATAGGAGCACCGGGATCTTTTCTTTTCCTTGGCATGGTATGTTTTAAGATCGAGCTCACTTTCTCGGTGAGCTTCATCTTATTTGGGATTCTTCCCGTAGTCTTTTGCTTGAAGGTACAGAGATCTTTCAAGAACTTAACATAAGAAGTGATTTGCTTGACTGCATCAAGTAAAGGAATGTTGATTTTCACTTGTTTGAAGGTTTCAAGGATGTCTTCAGTGTGCTTCTTTCTTCTCTTCTCAAAAAAGGGCTCCTTAATAGCCTCAGGAAATGGAGGAAGTTGTGGCCCCAAATGGTCCATATCAATAGTATCATCAACAGGAATCACAAGAATCACAGTATCAACACCCGGTATTACAGTATCAACCGTGGCTCTTGTCACAGTATTCACAACCTATATCTCAGTATCAACCTATCCAGTCTTAGTATCACCTCTGTCAACAACAACAGTGTCACGGGGGTTCTCTAAAGTCTGGCCACTCCTTAACGTAGTCACCACCTTTACATGCTAATGGGTAGTAGAAGAAGAGGCTTGTGGTGGTGGTTGTGGCTGTTGAGGTGGTGGAGGCCTTTGGTGAGGGGAATTTGGGTTTTGGAGGATGAATTGCGGTTGTGGTTGTTGTGGTGGTTGTTGTTGTTGTGGATGGGGGTGGTATTGCGGAGGTGGTTGTTGGTATGCATGAGGTGGAGGTGGAGCATATTGATAGTTAAGAGGTTCTTGAGGAGGTGGTGGAGCATAGGGATTCAGCGTAGCTTGGTATGATGGCGGAACATATGCACTTGGAGTGTTCTCTAAGAAAGCACCATCATTGCTTGGATTGGACATCGGTTGAGATGGTATTCTTCCTTCTTCCCTCCTTGCAAGAGAGAGAGAAATCTGATCCAACCTTTGCTTAAGGTGGTGGATGGACTGCCCATGTGAGTTCACATCCTTTTTCACTTCATCCAAACTTCTTAACCTTCTAAGCACCTTCCTCTTCAAACTTTGAGTTGTAGCGTGGCCTCGGTTGCCCTTGCCCTTGTCCATCCTCATTTTGTTGTTTCCAAGAAAATTTTGGATGGTTCCTCCACTCGGGAGTGTAGGTGTTGGACATGGGACATTGGCTGTTGCGGCCGCCAAAGGAGTGTAAAGCATTCACTTCCTCATCCACAGAGTCGAATGCCATGGCGGGTTGGCTAGGAGAGCCACTGGCTTGATTCTTCATCATTTTCATCATGTTTGCCATCATTTTCATCATATCGGGGTCGGTAGCATTACGGGTTGGAGCCACAGAGGAAGGTAGAGGGATGTAGCTTTGACCACAATGCCCCCCTTTTGTAGAAACGTGATGGCGTGAGTTTTGAGGGAGATGTTAGAACAAGGGCCATGATTCTTTGGGCGGCTTGGCCATGAAAGCACCTCCACATGAGGATTCGACATTATTTTGGCTTTGCTCTTCAAGCCCAGTGTAGAATGCTTGAACGAGTTGCCATAAGGGTACTTCATGGTGAGGGAAGTCACGGGGCAGTTTTTGGAACCTCTCCTACGCCTCGTGGAAGGGTTCATTTTCCTTCTGAGCAAAAGAAGTGATGCACCTCCTCATGTAGGATAGCTTTACAATAGGAAAGAACTTCTTGAGCAATTCACTTTTAACTTCATCCCATGTGACCAGCTCTGGCTTTGACATGTACCACTCTTTAGCTTTCTCATTTAGGGAGAAAGGAAATAGTGTCCTCCTGATGGAATCGTCAGTGGCAGTGGGGGTGCATAAGGTTGAGCACAACTTCAGGAACGTGTCAATGTGGTGATAGGGATTCTCATTCTCCATCCCATAGTAAGTTTGGAGGAGACCAAGGAGTGCATATGGAATGGAGAATTGTTTACCCAACATCTGGTCAACTAAGGTGGCAATGGGGGAGTTGTAATTCCCCAGGGTGAAGTATTCGTGGAGTGGGCAATGCGGCGGTGGAGGTGGTTGGCTATCTGCATGCGGATTGTTTTTATCCATCTCAACCTCTCAGTGTTGGTTGCAGTGAGCTTGGCGACTCCTTCTACCAATCTTGGGGTCGCACAACACCAAGTCGGTACAAATAAAATGCATGTGGCTCATGCACAGTTGTCACCTACGCAATACACAAACAAACAACAAGAAACCAAATTAGCAAACCAAGATGCAAAAGTAACACAAAGAATAAATAATAGCAATTGTGAGGGTAAAAGGAAAGGCTAAGCTACACTATCTAACTAGGTCGAGTGCCTCTATCCCTGGCAATGGTGCCAAAAATCTTGATGCGTCCGCTAGAGGTGCTACACACTAGCCGATTTGACTCGACTAGATGCACCCCACGAGATCGGAACACACTTGTGGGAACACTTTCAAAATTTATATTGGCCCTAACCAAGTCGGTCACAAAACTAAACAGGTCACCCACAAGCGTACGGGGTACTGTTGTAGTATAGGTGATTGGCAAGAAAAGGGGTCGGTCCTCAGGGATAGAGGGGGCACTAGAGTTAGGTTTAGTGTTAGCTATGTTCCTAGTACGGAGATTAGGGTTTGAGGGTTTTAAAAGGGTTGTTTGTTGATTACTCTAATTGAACAGGAAAGAAAGACGAAATTAAACCTATGTTATTTTAAAATAGCAAATTTAGCAAACTAGGTTAACAAACTAGCTAAGCATGAGCAAGAGTGAGCTACACTATACTAGACAAGCAAGAAGCAGTTTAGGAGCTAAGTTAACCACTAGCAAGAGCAAGAACCTAAATTAACACTAGAGAGCAAAACTAAGCAATTAACTAGATTAATCAAAAGCAACTAAATTAGACTAGCATGAACAAGTAAACAAAACAATTTGGGTTTTAACAAGATGATTAAGGTGGGTGGGCCATTTTGGGGATGTAACTTTGATATTAGTTGGGGGAGGTTATTAGACAAGCATGGTTCCCATTTTACATCTAGATTACCAAGCCAAACAATAAGACCAATGCTATTAGAATGTACCCAATACTATAAGTAGAAGACTAGGGTTAGGTTTGTTGGGTTTTGTGGAGGAAAAAAACCATGTGCGGCGGAATCAACAAAAAAATTTCCACGCAACCGAAACAGGATCTCGTCAACAACAGCGTATTCAAAAAGATTGTTTGTGGTATATACCTTATCGCGAAGCAAGTCTGGCGATGTCCTGCTGCATGATGGTGTGCAACGATACTAGCCTACACGGATGGAACTTCTCTCCCATTCATTGAGTGTGTCGCAAGAAGATCCGATGGCGCTCCTTTCATGTGGTGATGTACACCGCTCGTAGCGTGCACGGATGGTCGTTGATGTCCTTTGAACGCAGGCGTCTCTACATCTGCGTCTCTACTTCATCCACGTATGGACTGGAACTCCACATCGTGCTTCCTAATCCGGAGGGAAGGAGTTGTGTCTGTGCGGCGGCGTGCTAGCGGCGCGTTGCTCTCCTTTCTCTCCTGAGGATGGTGATGGCTAGGGTTTACGTACGTGAGCGTAAACTGGAAATCCTCTCTCAAATCTTATATAGATATCGGCTGTCAAGCCTCTTTAAATAGGAGACAAAAAGAAGTAGGGTTTCATAAACCCATCGGTAAATAGAAACACTATATTAATTAAAACACTCGTTGATTAATTATAATATTCAAGAATTAATTAATTAAATAAATAATCTCATTAATTGATTAATTAATATCAGACTTCATGCAATAGCTCGGGATGGCTCTATGGGCATATAAATACCAACAAGGTGTAATTCTAATAGGATTGGCCAAATCTAGGTTTCTAGGATAAGTGATAATGAGTAATTGAGGGTTGAGGGTAGAGATGGGAGTAGAGATGAGGATATTTGACCTCATGCCACTAGCCATTCTAGCCTTTAGAAGGCCATAGGAAATTACATCAATCTCACTTATACTAGAAACTTAGGTTTCATACCAAGTAGTAGAAGAGGAGATAGGCATGTAGGAACAAAGAGGATTATCTAGGGATCCCCTATTCAGACCTAGGAATCACTCCTAAGATTGCCGCATGTATCCCAATTCTCCTAGAAACATGGTATCATCAAGCATTCTCAAACAAGCAATTAATGACAAAAACCACAAATTACAAGTATGGCAATGGGATAAGAGACACAAGCATGGAGAAATCATCATAGATAAAAATGAGTTCATTACAAGCCAAAATTTCCCCAACATGGTATCAAAGTCGCATTTTAACCCCAAACAGCCCACCACTAGGGGCTTAGCTACACATAGTCAAAGAAATAGTAAAAGAGATGGGAAGAAGGGGAAGAAACTCCATGGAGCTTAGGGAAGTAGCCTTCTTCTTCATCTCCTTGCTGCTATGGATGTCCTCTCTCCTCCAAGAGTGCAGGTGGGCATGAAGATATGGGGGATTATGGTGGAAAACCTAGAAAACTAGGTATCCAAGGTGTAATGGAGGTGGAAATGGTGGATGGAGAGCACAAATGCAAAGGAAATGCACTAAATTCTCAAGGAGCAGTAATGGAAGCTTGGAGCAGTTGTAGGGTGTCTGACCTTCACGCCCCAATCACCGCCTATGTATATATAGGTGGTGGGGAAGCACTAGGGTAAGTAGGGGTAGGATAGGAAAATCAGTGTAAACGTATAGTAGCGTTGGTCGGTCACCACAGCCGTGTTGATGTGCCACAGCCATGGTGAGGGTAGTATGGGATGATCGTGGAGTAGGACATGGGTTTGGTATGTAAATGGTGTGGATATGCTAAGGAAGGTGGTGGCCACGGTCGTAGCGGAGTGCCACGGTCGTGGCGGAGTGCCACAGTCACGGCGGAGTGCCACGGTCGTGGTGGGTGAGTGGCACCATGGCCTTGTTGGGTAACACGGTTGTTTTGGAGGAGGGAGACGTGGTCGTGGAGCAGCAGTACGGGCGAGGTGGTCTTCAGTGGCCACGGTCGTGGTGATTTTGGGGAAATTCCATGTTGAAATGTTGATACTTCATCATAAATTGCACGACCATAGGAGGTGCCCATGGTCATCTTTCACTCTTTTGACCACGACCGTGTGAATGGCCACGGCCATGGTGTCTTCAAAGGGCCACGGTCGTGGGAATCTGGGAGAAAAATATTGTTGACTCTGTTGGTTTTTCACAATAAACACAACGACCGTGGATCTATGGCCACGACCGTCTTCATCTCTCCTGGCCACGACCGTGTTGGGTGACCACAGTCGTGGCCATTTGGATGCAAAGTCACTATTGTCTCTATTAATTCTTCACAATAAACACAACAACCGTGTGGGTATTCCCATGGCTGTGTTGTGGTTTGCAGTAAGCGATTGTCCTTCAAACTTCATCATTCTTGGATTTCTTTGCTTGATGACGACTCTTGGCCGTTGGAGGTAGGTTGAGGGAGCTTTTGGGGCCTTATTTGGGCCCCTCCATGAGTGGAGGAGCCCTAGAACTCCTTCCTTCTCTCTCGTCCATCTAAGGCATGGTCCAAGTACCTGAAAATAGTGCAAAGAACATCCATAAGCGCATTTGGCAATGATAAACATATTAGGGAAAAAGTCTTGTGATCTAACATGTTTAGATGTGATTTAAGTACAAAATGGCACAGGATGGAGCCCTAAAATAGGGCTACATCACATAGGTTCTTGAGGAACTTGGCGTATGATGGGAATTGCTTAATATCATCCAAAAGTGGAATGTTCACCTTCACTTGGTGAAACACCTCAAGAATATCAACATTGTGCTTTTGCCTCCTTTTCAATTTTGGTGGCTCATCTAGTGCTTCAATGAATGGAGGATCACTAGTTTTTTCTGTGCTTGCATGAACATGAGGAATAACACTAGGGATGGTGGGACATGCAAATGGGACATGAGTTAGATCACATGGAATCCCAAACTCAACATGCGGCTTCACAAAATCATCTTCATCAATATCAATCACGGTATCACCACTTGGTTGCCTTTGCTTTCCTTTGTCAACCTTTCTTTGACTTGTAGGCTGCTCAAGAGACTTTTCACTCCTTAGAACTGTCACAACACTCCCTTGCTCATGGTGGAGAGGGGGAGTATGTTGTGGTTGTGGAGGAGGTGGAGGTGATACTTGGTGTTCAAATTGAGGTGGAGAAGAGAATTGAGGGGGAGGAGAGAATTAGGGTTAGAAAGTGAAGTTTTGGGACATTTGAGATGAGGGAGGTAGTGGAGGAGTGTAAGGCTTAGGATAGCCTTGGAATGAGTGAATGGGATGTATTTGCATGGAGGGTGGACTATAGAAAACTTTGAAAGAAGGAATAGGTCCACTTGCTTCATGGTGGCTCATGGTGGGATTTGAAGACAATATTTTTTCTTAGAGAGAAATTATGGAAGATAGATGCTCTACTTTCTCTTCTATCCTTGCAATATATTTTTGACCATCATCAAATATTTTCAATATAGAGAGAACCTCTTCCTAAACCTTGAGCTATATTTTGGACTTTGTGGCTCTTGATAGCTATAGGAGTGAGGTGTCTTCTTTTCCTCACCATAAAACTCAATAGAATTGACCAGGTGGCAAGGAGCATTTGTCACCTGGTTCTTCATGAAGCTTACTTTCACCAAGAATCTTCATCACTTGCGGGCTTGAGTCATTATGAATATGTGGTGACACACCAAAGGCATAGCCCCCATCATTCATCATGCTAGAAGCTTAATTTCTTGATCCTTTAGCCAACTTCTCAAACAAAGGTCATATCTCCTCGGGTGGCATAGCCATGAAAACTCTTCCACAAGAAGAGTCCACTATGTCTTGGTCCTTTAGAGATAAAGTGGAGTAGAATGATTGAACCAACTTCCACAAAGGGATCTCATGGTTTGAGTACTCTCTCAAAAGCTTCTTAAATCTCTCCCATACATTATGAAACCTCTCATTGCCCATTTGGCTAAAACTTGTCATGGCACGCCGCATTTGTATCAACCTTGCTATAGAGTAGAATTACCTTAGGAAGGAATTATTCATTGCTTCCCAACTCATGATTTCCCTTCTAGAATCATACCAGTCTTTGGCTCTATCTTTGAGGGATAATTAGAGAAAGGTCAACCAGATTGTATCATCACTAGTCGTCGGTGTCCTGAAGGTGGAGTATACTTCAAGAAAGCTGTAATGACCCTGACCTAGGTTATGAGGTAACCCTGTTTGTTTTGGCTAAGTAAGTTTCTTAGAACTTTAATATAATCCTCTAAAGTGTTTTTCTATCAGGTAACAAACTTATGATTCAAATTTAGTCCTATTTGAATAATGTTTGAGCAATGTTCTCATGTTTTGGACCAAAATGCAATTTACCCAAGATAAGGGGTTATAGTGAAATATGTCATATTTTAAACATGACTCATGTGTTTTAGCATCATTATAGAGAGAATTATGCAAGGTGGTTTCTTGTGGAAAGCCTAAATTCCAAGTTTGAACTTGTTTGAATAATGTTAGTAACTTGTGTACCAATTTTGGTGCAAGTTTTAATTTACCCAAAGTATAGGGTTGATATGCAAATTACAACCTATATAGTGTCCCTACTCCATCCTAGTATATTTTAGAGTAGAGATAAAGAAGGATGCACCATGTTTGAATCATATTTGAGTATGATATTCTTAGTAATGAAAAGACCAAGAAAGGGTTGAATGTGAAACCCTAATTTGAGCTTGTATCGGGTTGTAGAGTCCATATGGGAGTGCCTATCGACCAAGGAGCCATAATGGGGATCCCATATCAGTTTTTGGACTCTTTTCCTTTTCCATTATGGGTAAATCACCTCAAGGAGGTGATCCATGTCAAGTTAGAAGCTCCTTGCAAAAGTTGTATCAGTTTGCTTAATTTATGAGATAAAGATGAGATATCTTATCAAACAAGATAACTAATGGCCAAAATATCATCTCTAGATTATCCTATAGTTTTTTTCATTTCAATATAAATATGATTTAATGCAAGGACAGGTGTCAAACATGCATGGACACGTGGCACCTAGTAGCTTAAAATGGTGACACCTCATATACACACTCTTTCATGAACCTCAAGTATATATACCCTTCCTTTCACCCATAAGTGGCATTTTTCAAAATATATCACCCCCTTGCTCTTATATATTGTGCATAAAGTATAGGTATAGTGCAAGGGTGAAGTAGTATTGTGCATAGAGCTTTGGTATCACCCATAGCAAAGTGATATCGCCCTTTGCAAAGTGATATCGACCAAGAGAGGGATATCGGCCACAAGTGAGGGATATCGGCCACAAGTGGTGAGGTATCATGCATAAGGCTGAGGAGATCAAGTCTTGGACCTTTGAGAAGCTCACCTTCAACCTTGGGAATGTGAATCTTTGGATCTTGGAGCTTTGAATTTGCTCTTGAGGTGGGTTATATAACTTGAAATCAATTATGTTATTATTTATCATCAATCTTGCCTTAGTTAAATGATTTACTTTCAACTAGAATTGCCTTGCATAATTGATGAATCCATGAGCTTTGGTAGTAACCTAGGACTGTTGTTCATGAACTAGAACAAGTATAACGAAGGTCTAGAGCTTGAATATGGTGGTATCACCTTATAGAGTGATATCGGGTTCAAGCATATAAGCAAGCACCTCTAACTCGATATGGTGATGCACCTACACCACTAAAATGATATGTATATGAGTTTATACTTCTTTGCATGATATGGGGATGTATTATACACCTCTTTTCCCCATATGGTGTGAAGCATACACACACCTCTTTGTCCAATATGGTTTGAAGCACACACACACCTCTTTGCCCGATATGGTGTGAAGCACACACACACACACCTCTTTGCCCGATATGGTGTGAAGCACACACACACACCTCTTTGCTCGATATGGTGTGAAGCACACATACATCTCAAGGGTGATATGGTAAGCATACATACACCTCTAAAGTGATATGGAAGCAAGCATACACCTCATACCTGATATGGTAAGCACACATACACCTCTAAGTGATATGGAAGCAAGCATATACCTCATACTTGATATGGTAAGAACACATACACCTCTAAAGTGATATGGGTAGCAAGCACACACCTCATACCGGATATGGTGGAAGCACCTCAAAACCCATATGAAGGAAAGCACCTTAGATGCAATATACTTGATGGAGTAACACATGAAGTGTCTTATATCAAGTCATACATTAAGAGATATGGAGTTTAATGAATATTGATTAAGTAGGATAATGTACCTTGAAGGAAAGGTTGAGCCAACTTAATAAAGTATGAAGCAATCAATATCCTAGTGAGGATGAGAAAGAAACTTATACTTGTTTAACACTCATGTAATGAGTATACATTGATACTCCTAATATGTGTGGAGACTGAATTAGGGTTTGATTCTTGATGAATGTACTTGAAACCCCTAGATGGTTTTAAAAGGGAAACCCTAACCCTAATGAAGGGTAATGATAAGAGTTTGAAATTATAATTGGTTAATAAAGGGGAAACCTTAACCATATTGAAACCATGTTGGTAGCATGAGATAATGAGCATAGCTAAGTATGAGCTATGATGTTGCATATAATACAATTTTATAGGCCTTGTGAGCCATGTGGTTAGTTGTTGCCTAGTGAAAGGTAACAAGATGTTCAATGGGCCTTGTGAGCCATGTGGTTAGTTGTTTCCTAGTGAGAGGTAACAAGATGTTTATTGGGCCTTGTGAGCCATGAAAATAGTTGTTGCCTAGTGAGAGGTAATAAGATGTTTATAAAAGTCTCATGTAATAAATGATAATGTTAAAAATAAACTAGGAAATGGAAACTTAGAAACATAATAATAATAATAATAATAATAATAAATGGATACAATAATAATAATGAAACTTTGATCATACATGCTTAATGCTTATAGCCAAATAAGGGCTATAGTGTTTTGAATATGCTTAAAGGAGATAAGAGGAATACTTATCTTATATAAAGGATGTGAATAAGTGGCCAAGGTATAATGCCTAGTAAAGGTGATGTGGTATTCAATAGTGTTCAGAAAAGCACTATTCGGTGTACGGGCAGACAGGACACTGAATAGAGTATATGCGATATGTGGGAGTATATACGATTTTGGATTTTTTAATAAATTAATGTATCTATATATATTTATATATCAGTCATATAGAATTATATATCACATTAAGAAATTACATACAAGGACAACATAGAATGATTAATTAGAAGAAAGGGAGCAGCAATATCATATAAACATTTAATTAGAAACAACAGAAATATCATATAAATTTTATTTCTTCAAGTCCATGTATGTGTGTTTGGAAAAGCGGTGATTAAGCGGCCGCATAAGCGGGTAATCGACCGCATAATTGGGCCTGGTCTGATTATTGGTACACTTTGACATATGTGGTGTTGTACCCTATCTGAACCGCTTAAGCGGCTGCATATGCGGCTGCACGGACCGATTTCCTGAACCTTGGTATTCAATGATGAGATGCACAAGATTGGCATAGTCCAATGCCTGGAATAGATGCATAGGATTGGCATAGCCCAATGCCTGGAATAGATGCACAGGATTGGCATAGTCCAATGCTTGGAATAGATGCACAGGATTGGGACAACTGAATACCTAGCTATTAATCACAGGGTTGGTAATAACCCAACACCTGGTTGTTATCATAGTGTTGGTAATAACCCAACAACTAGTTGTTATCACAGGATTGGGATAACCCAATACTGGTTGTTAATCATAGGATTGGAAATAACCCAATATCTGGCTATTAATCACAGGGTTGGTAATAACCCAACACCTGGATGTTAATCACAGGGTTGGTAATAACCCAACACCTGGCTGTTATCATAGGATTGGGATAACCCAACACCTGGCTGTTATCATAGGATTGGGATAACCCAATACCTGGTTGTTAATCATAGGATTGGTATTAACGCAATATCTGGTTGTTAATCATAGGGTTGGTAATAACCCAACACCTGGCTGTTATCATAGGGTTGGTAATAACCTAACACCTAGATGTTATCACAGGGTTGGTAATAACCCAACACCTGGCTATTAATCACAGGATTGGTAATAACCCAATACCTGGTTGTTATCACAGGGTTGGTAATAACCCAACACCTGGTTGTTATCACATGGTTGGTAATAACCCAACACCTAGATGTTATCATAGGATTGGGATAACCCAACACCTAGTTGTTATCACATGATTGGGATAACCCAATATCTGGTTGGTATAACAGGGTTGGTAATAACCCAACACCTAGTTGTTATCACAGGATTGGGATAACCCAATACCTGGTTGTTATCACAGGATTGGGATAACCCAATACCTAGTTGTAATATCACAGGATTGGTACAATCCAATACCTGGTTGTAATATCACAGGATTGGTACTATTCAATACCTGGTTGTACTCTTACAAGATTGATATAAAGCTGGAACATGATGACATTATCACAGGATAAGCTTGAGATGTTGGTATAATATGATGGGTAAATGATACACATGTTCTTCATATTCCTTATAATGTGAATAGAAGATTTACTGCTCTATCATATATAGTTGCAATGCTTTAAAAGATGAGAATGTTCTAAACTACTTATCCTCTACTCAGTTTAATACTATTTAACTATGATAATAACATTGTTGGTGGCGAGTTATATCTCTTGCTGGGACAATTGTCACCCTGTGGGATCCACATTTTTTTAGGTGGACGTGTATGAGGGGGGTTGAGATTGTACTGCAAAGGGAGAACATCAGCAGTAGGGATAGCAGTGATAGCTCAGGTTGAGTGTATTGTCTATCGTGTCTTATAGATAGAAGTCCAATGTGTCGTCTCTATACTCTCATGTCCTTGGATTTAGTACGTGTTGGTTTTATGAACAATCTGAGATTTTGGCTTGTATGCCTCGAGGTTTGATGTTGCTTTAAGTATATGTTTTGAGAAAGCAACTGTTATATGTTATCCTCGAGAAGAGATGGTACAGTGTATGTATAATATGATCAATGATGAATATCAGGTTTTGTTTCTTCCTTAAAGAGTTTTTCCTGGAAATGGATCGCTTTGCAAAATGGTTTTAATTTTTAGTGATTTTTGTTAATCCACTGCTTATGATTATTCTGCATAATTATTAATGATTTGGTTGTCGGTTTGGTGGTGGTCGTTACAAAAGGAGTCCAAGAGCTTGTAGGGGTTCTCACTCTTTGAGTCGTAGAAGATGGGAAGGATCCCAAGAAGACCTAGATGAATAGAGAATTGCTTCCTTGGTATTTGATCAACCCTGCTAGCAATTGGCAATTTGTAGTTGCTAGGCATGAAGTAGTCTTGAAGTGGCTTGTGGGGTGCATTTTGGCCTTCCATCTTATTTCCTCCCAAATGGCTTGTCACATGCACAAAGCACAACTAAACAAAAGAAAGCAAGTTAGCAAACCAATATACACAATGAATGCAAAGAATAATGAATAAAGAATAGCAATGATGAGGGCAGTAGGATAAGTCAAAGCAAAACTAACTAGCTAGTTTGAGTGCCTTTCTCCCTGACAATGACACCAAAAAGCTTGGTGTTTCGAGCCAGAGGTGTACACACTAGTCAATAAGGGGTGACTATATGCACTCTACAGGACTCGAACACAAGGGATCTCTCAAAATTTATATTGATCCTAACTAAGTCAAACTCAATACCAAATAGGTCATCTGTAAGTGCACGGAGTACTATTGTAGCAAAGGTGAAGGGAAAGCATAAGGGTCGATCCTCAGGGAGAAAAGGGGGCACTAGAGCTAGGTTAGTTTGGTTGGGTTCCTACTACGGAGACTAGGGCTAAGGGTTTGAAGGTTGATTTGATTGTTAAACTACTATGAACAAATGAGGAATTAAAGGCAAGAATGAAATCTATGTTAACCCTAGACTAGATTAAGGCTAAATAGGCAAGAAAGGATTAAGCTAGGTATGAAAGTGTAAACTACACTAAGGCAAGCAAGAGAAGAGAAAAAGAGAAATTAAATAACTAAGCTAGCATGAACAAGGCAAGAGCAGAGCAAGAAACTTACTAAGTAAGAAAAGAACTAATTAAGCTAAACAAGCACAAAACTAGGGGTTTAAGCAGTAAAGTGAGGTGTGGGCTGTTTTGGGGTATGAACTTGTCAACAAGTTTGGGGATGATAACATGCAATCATTACTCATCCATTTATATTATCCAAACCAAACAATTAGTTAGAGTCTAATGAATTGACCTAAGCTACTAACTGGCCATGGATGAGATGGGATATGTATAGGGGAACTAGTCCCTAACAACTCCCATTACTCTTATGAGGCTCAATTGGGTTAGGGATTAGGTTCAATTCAATTAAAGTCTAATCAAGTCTAGGTTTCTAGATTAGACAGTCCTAGGGCAATCAGGGGCCGAGGGTAGTAATGGGGAGGTGAAATTAGGGTTTTGGACCCCAATTCCCCCACATTCTAGCCTTGAGAAGGCTCCATGCTAATTGCACTAGAATCACCTAATCTAGATACTTATATCTCTCACTTAGGCTCAGGGATATTGATTAAGATGTAGGAAGATGAGAGGCAACCCAGGAATCCAATAATTGGACCTAGAGGCAAATCCCAAAATTGCCACAAATAGTCAATTTCACTAAAATCCAGGTGATTTCACACACAAACCAACAAGCAATTCATGGAGAATAAGATGCAAATAGAACATAATCATTGCCAAATGAAATTAAAATGTTTACATATCATTATCCGCCAACATGGTATCAAAGTAACATAATTTCCCCCAAACAGCCCACCAAAAGGAGCCTAGCTACTCATGGAAATGGAAAATACAAAAAGAAAGGAGAAATAATGAGAAGAATCCATGGAGCTCAGTGTAGATGGAGATATTCTCCTCTCCATCTGCTGCAAGTCGTCCTCCTCTCTCCTCCAAGGTGCAAGGGTGTGGAATGAAGGGGATTATGGGTAGAAACTAAGCTAAACTAGGGTTTTGTGGTGGATGTGGTGAAATAGAGGAGATTATGGAGGTGGAAGTGAAGTGGAATGGAGGGAGGACTAAATGGGGTGGTAGGAGTGAGCTAGGGGTGGAAAACCTTGTGCTCCAGCCACCACCTATGTATATATAGGTATGGTGGAAGCATTAGGTAAAGTAGGGGCAATATGCGTAAAGCAGTGCAAAAATGGGTAGGTTTTGTGAGTAGCACGGCCGTGGTGGATCACCACGGTCGTGGTGATTAGGGGTGAGCACAGTCGTGGTAGGGTAGAATGATCATGGGAATTAAAATATGGAGATCACATGGAGATGATGCATGGATGGCCATAGCCTTGGGAAGTCACCACGGTCATGGCGGGAACCTATGGCCACAGGCATATTGCTCTCCACGACCGTTTTGGCCAAATTCATCAAAATTTGGAAGTTACAGTGATTTGTTGTGATTGGGGCATGTCCACCACAGCCGTGGTGGAGTACAACGGCCAATTTGGTGTCCTTCCCATGCACTTGAGCTTTGAACTTGATCATCCATGGAGGGTATTGCTTCAAAACATTCTTTGACCATTAGGGGTAGGTTGGGAGTGGTTTTGGCCTCATTTTGGGCTCCTCCAAGCCTGAGGAAACCCTAGATTGGACCATCTTATTTCCATGCCATCAAGTAGTGGACAAAGTACCTATAAAACATGCAAAAATCCTCCATAAGTGCATTTTATATAAATAAGCATATTGGGGGAAATAATGTGTAATCTAACAAGTATATATATGATTGAAATGCAATATGACACAAGATAAAGCCCTAAAATAGGGTCGAATCACCCCCCAGCTGCTAACTCCAAGTTTCGCCACTATTGTTGGCTCCCTTCTCCTTAAAGGGAAGACTGGGGATCTGTGACCTAGAAAAGGAAGGTCATGTATTTTATCTCTTAAAATGGAATATAAGGAAGGTGAAATGTTTGAAAAATCCTAGGGATTGACCTCTCTAGGTAGTGGACTGACTTACTCCTAGTTTGGAGTATGGAATCACTCTACATAGCTTGTGTTCTTGTACTTGTCTAATCTCTCTCTCCCTTGCTATTTATGTTTTAGTTGCACTCAAAGTCCATACTTGCCATATTATCTTAGAAATGTCTTGAAGGTCAAATGAATTTTGTTTAAGTGCTTCTATCTCTATTCACTCCCCCTCTAGAGCCCATTCTAGATCCAACAAGTGGTATCAGAGCGGGGTTTTTTCAAGTATACTTCACAAGTAGGAGAAGATGAGTGATTATCAAGGTGGGAGATACCTCATCAATATTCAAATCTTTGATGGGAGCAATTTCCTTCATTGGAATAGAAGGCTACAATTCTACATCCAATGATCAAGTCTTGAGCTATGGAGAATAGCTAACCTTCCATACAAGCTATAGGATATAAAGATAGAATAATGGAATGAAGCTACTTTGAAGAAAGAAACCTTGAATGCAAGAGCCATCAACATTCTCTATGCCTCCATGTCCCCCATCGAGTTCATCCGGATTTCCACTTGTAATACGGCCTATGAATTATGGAGAAAACTATGTGTCACCTATGAGGAGACAAAGCAAGTGAAGGAAAGCAAATTATACATGCTCAATGGCCTCCTTAAAAACTTCAAGATGGGAAAGGAGGAGAGGATAGCTGAGATGTACTCAAGGCTCAACACCATTGTGAATGGTCTTGTCATTCTTGGTCATCCTATGGATAGGGATGAGATCAAATCAAAGATCCTTAGAACTCTCCCCAAGAGGTGTGAATCCAAGGTGACCTCCATTGAATAAACAAAGTCTCTTAGTGATATCCCTATTGAAGAGCTCATAGGAAATCTACAAGCCCATGTAGTCAAACTTGAAAAGCAAGATGAAGAAGAAAGAGAAGAAGAGAAAGTGATAAATAGAATGAAGAAAGCTAAAATCAAAGCACACATTGAAGATATTGTGGGTCAAGCCTCTATATTCTCTCACTTTTAAGAAGATGTCATGTACTCCAAGGGTAGACTCTACAAAGGTAACTTATCATCCTTTACTTGGTGCTTCAAACGTGGAAAGAAGAGTCACTTCAAGGAAGATTGTCCACAAGGCAAAAAGACCATCATCATAAGAGAAGAGAAGAGAAGTAAAATGAGAAGGACAAATGGCACAAAATCCAAGTGACACTCCTCCAACTCAATCTCTAGGGATTCCTCCAACTCAAGCTCAAGTGAAGAATCAATGGAGGATCCAGCTCAAGCTCTAGTGAATATGGAGAATGATACTTTGCTCTCATGGCCTCAAAAAGTGAAGACTCAAATGTGGTAAATATAAACTCTTTAGATAAAGAATCTTTAATTGTTATTATTCATTCTACCCGTGCCTCCCTTAAGTCTTATAAAAATAAAAATAAAAAGCTCGCTAGAATTGTTGATCATTTGTGTGTAGAAAAAAATGATATTGAACATGCTAATATTTGCTTTCTTGATGAAAATAGTGCTTATCTATAGATTCTATTAAGCTTGAAAATGTTAAATTTGCTTGACAAGATTAGATTCCTAGAATCTCAACCTTGTATGTCTAGTGCTAATGAAGAGGATATAAATGTTGTGAATTCTCTCATGCTTGATATTGATGTTCTTAAAACTGAAAATGATGACAAAGATTTTGTTTTGAAATGATTAGAATCTAAAAATGGTGTTTATCTTTCTAAGATTGCTTTTCTTGAAAAAAATACTTCCTTGCTAGCTAAAATCAATGTTCTTGAATCTTGTTCTAGTTCTACTGGTAGAGAGAATAGTGTTTTTGCTCTTCATATTGATAAAGATTATTATATGACCAAAGCTCTTTGCTTGGAAATCGATCTTTTGTATGCTTGAGATAATATTAATCAATTTTTTGCTACTATTATTTCTCTTATGCATGATAATCATAGTTTGAGATCTTCCATGCAAAGATTCTTAGATGATAAAAGTAATGTTAATCAAATCTTAGATCATACTACCAAACAAATGGGTAGAGATGATTGTGGACTTGATAGTAGCCAAAGGAATAACAAAGATAAAGGACCTTCAATTTTCAATGAAGAATCCTCTAGTTCCAAGGCTAGGAGTTCAAGTAATCATTTCAATGAAATTGGCCATTATTCCACATATTGTCCTTTTAGGAAAGGACCCAAGAGCAATAGGACTTGGGCTGCTAAGCTAACCCCTCCGGACCCAAAAATATGATTGGGGACCATTTCATCTTTCTTCTTGTAGGTCAAGTGCAATTGGATTGGCATAAGATATTGATTTGTGAAATGGCTTCTCAGTTCACATGAAATAAGAAAGGTGAGATGTGTATGGGGTGGCAACAAGTGGAAAAGAAATGGTAAGAATAGAGGTAATGATATTCTTGCTCATATCCAATAATATCTTGTTATTGGCAAGCTTGTATGCACTTTACATATGATTTTTGAGTCAAATTTGGTATATTGTGATTCTCATCACCTTGTTGCTCAAATGTTGCCCGTGATGCTTTCATAGTGCATTACTAACTTTCTTACACATGTTTGGATATAGTTTATGTTTGTATCTAACCTCTAGATATGTTTTTTCTTGAAAAATAAATGTTTTACAGTAGTTGTTGTCGATTGAATTTGTCCTGATAGAAACTCCGTCGACAAGAACCAATGGGTGTTGCCAACGGTTGTCATCAGTTGAGAAGTTAAACCTATAAACTCGACTGACAACACTATGCACAGAATATACAGTTGTCTTTTTGGATGGGAATTTCCCTCTCAACTAGACTTTCTCAACCAATAGTCTTATTCTTTGGAACTCCCTTGGTACCTTTAGATAAATATTGCCATTCTTTAAATTTCTTATCTTGCATTCAACTCTATATTTCTATCCCATAATTGGTGTCCATATATCTTGCAATTACTTATTTTGAGTTGTTGTGTAGGTTTTGATGATGATCTCTTTGGATCCCTTAGTTATGTCTTAAATTGCTTCCATTGTGCTATAACTTTCTACATATAGCTAGTTATATATATTGTGTTGATACAACCTTGAGTTCTTTGTGGTAATCATCATCTAGTAATTATGCATATTTTCTAGTGAGTAATAGCCTTTCATGCTTCTAAAACTGCATATCTTCTTATTTGGATATATCTCTACATCTCTCATAGCTTGTTCTTTAACTTGTACATCTTTTGCTATGATCTATATCCTACTAGTAGTCCTAACTTGTGATATCATCTACTAGTAGTTCACATACATGTAGTTCTAGCATTTTTTATCCTTTCATCAATTGGTATTATACTATATGCTATGATTGTATCTTGTTTCATACTCAAGCTTGTTCCTTAACTTGCATATCTACTATCTTGAGGTACTTTCTTGCATAGTTTTTACCTTTTGTTAGGATAATTCAGGAGATCATCTATTCATCTCTCTCTCCTCGTGTAGGCAAATTAAATGAAATTGGATTACAAGGATCACAAGCTGAAATAAATATGGTAGTGCTACTACCATTACAAAGGTCTTTATTGATCCACTCTCGGATCTCATCTGGCGGTCAAATATATTTAAAGTGACCCGAATTGTTTCTGAGATGGAACTTAGCCAGTCCGTATGTGGCTTTGTTGCAAGATTTGTGAGCAAACTGGAGTTGCCAACCATCATTGCCTCTTAACAAGAGTTGAATTGATAGGATTAACTGTGTATATCTGGGGTGTGCTGTTATCATCAACATTGCATGTCTACAATCAATATGTACTTCTAGATTTTCTATTTTTTTGTCAATAGCTCTCTACAAAGCAAGTTTTATCGCCCCCAGTTCCGCATGTAATGTAGAATCAGCTGCAGCGTTCTAGCCATTACCCTCAATCCAAGTACCGCAACTATCCCTAATGATCATTGCAGCCGCCATTTTATGTCACAGCAGCACCGCATCTACATTCATTTTAAGTGTACCTTCAATCGGGCATTTCCATTGTTCCTTATTGGCTAAGTGAGTGTTGCGGGTGCTACCCCCTTCCTCATTCTGCCATGCTTTCAGTGAACATTCAACCTTTTTCCTGATGTAAGTAATTAGATGTGCCACAGGCTTAATATTCTGTTCAAAAATGTGGGTGTTTCTGTAGTTCCATATGTACCAACATGTAACCATGAGCGTAGTTTTTTTATTAACATCTCCTCTCAGTCTCCACCTTAACCACTCCTTGAGATCTTTGCTGAAGAAATCCAGCGGCAGTCCATCCTAGAATAGACCAATCCAAGTATCTTTTACATACTTACAATTTTAGATTGTGTGTAGGCTTGTGTCCTCCTTATCGTGGAACCTATCACATACAGAGTTTGTAGCTATATGTCTTTTAACCCGCCTGTAGTTAGTTAAGATGCTATCATGTGATAGAATCCGCATAAAGAACTTAACCTTAGCTACAATTTTTGCCTTCCATACCTTTTCCCAATCACCCTCAACTTTCTAGTTCCTCGAACCTCTGATCAGGTGATGTGATGAGCTCATAGTGAAATAGCCATTAGCTGACTTAGACCAGACCACTATGTCATTGTGATGATAATCAATGGGTCGGTCCATGTTAAAAAAAAAATCTACATGTGTGCTCGGAAACCAATCTTTCAAGAAGTACATGTCCCAGGTACCTTGCTCATTGATAACACTAGCAACCTAAAGGTCAGCTAGGTCATGGGGGATATCTCACAGAACAACAACATCCAGCCTTGTGTCTTTGTGGCACCATTTATCAAACCAGAATCTCATAGCACTACCATTCAGCAACTGTTTGTATGAGTGGTCTTCAAATAAACCCTTCCCTAATAGAGCATCCTTGGCCAATCTCAAACCGTTAATGTGCATTCCTTTGTTATAGGAAGCACATTTAGGTGCCATGAATCTACACCATATAGTCTCCCTAGTAGTTGTGATGTCCCAGGTATTTTTCAACAAAAGGTCTGAGTTCCACTCTCTCATAGTGTGAATACATAAACCACCATCTATCTTCATACTGGTAACCTTGTCCCAGGAAACTAGGGACATTGGGTGTGCCTTGTGGTTACCCCCCAGAGGAACCTTCTGATGTTGCTATCAAGCTGATTACACCAAGTTCAAAGAAGGCGGGTCGCTTGCATAGTATATGTCGGGATGGCGGATATAGTTGAACAAACCAAGCAGCAGCGTCCTACAAGAGACAGGCTTTAGCATCCCAACTATTGATTTTTGACTCTACCTTTTCCAATATACTTGTGTAGGTTTCCTTTTTATTCTCGAATGAATGATTGGAGCCCCCAAGTATTTGTCGAGATCCTTTGTCTCTTTGAATCCACTAATTCTACTCACTCTTCTTTGGATCCATCTGGGGACACTGGCTGTATAGTTTTTACCTTGATATCTACTAGAATTACATCTTGGTTGTTAAATGCATGTATTAACTTGTTTTACATATTATGATTGCACAAGCCCCTAGTGTTTCTCTTCTAGTCTCCTTTCTAATTTCTGCTAACTCCTTATTCTAACATGTTTAGTTTTAGCTCTTCAAACCCCACTTTTTGAAATGACAAAGGTGGAGAACGCATGTCTTCTTGTCTTATGAAAGACAATAAGAAGGTATGTGTATGGAGAAGACATGTCTAATGTTATAGGGAGAAGAAATATATGTAGAACATATATGAGTAGGAGACATAGCCTTTATAAATGTTGTGAAAGCTAACCATGAAGGAGAAATAGTATCAATTGAGGGAGAGTATGAGACCTCCATGAGCATTAATTGAGGGGGAGCATATGAACTCAATTCTATTGAAATCCTAGGTTTCTCTAAAAGGTGTGATTTTACTTAAAAGCTTTCAATACATTTATGGAATGGTTTTTCATCTTCAAAAGGGGGGAGAATGTTGACTCAAGGTCTAAGTTGACTAAACCCTTATTTTTATGATTACTAACCATTCCACTTATTTGTGCCTAATGCTTCTACTTGAGTGATTTTAGATTAGGTACAAACACACTCCAAATGCCCTAACTTGTGCATCCTAGCTTGAAGAAAAGACAAGTCAAAATCAATGCAAGTGCACTTTTCTGGAATATGATGTATCTCTATTAGAATTATGTTGTAAATCACTTGAAATGATTGTATGATTTGTAATTAAGGTTAGAAAAAATTAGCATCACTTAAATCGAATATTTAAGCACTCCAATGACATTTTCCAAAATCCATTACATGGTTTTTTTGGTCGAGTTTCTCCTGTGACAAACTCAATTGATCCCCTTGATGCATTTTGAGAATGCCCAAGTTCGGTCGAGTTTCCTATACACAGAACTCAACCAATCCCTACATTGGGGAAAACTAAATTTAAGCGATCAACCAAGTTTCATCCAGGATAAACACGATCAATGCTTCAAATTGGCTTTGTCGCATAGTGCAATCGGTCAAGTTTCCCAAAAGTAAACTCAACTGATGGAACTCGTATAGAAAGTATAGAAAAAGTTTTTCTTGCCATTGGAGTGTTGTAAAACTCAAAAAAGAATATTTGTTTCAATACCCCAAATAGCTAGTATTTGTTCTTAAGTGTTTCTACTGGCTAGGAGGCATCCCCAGCTATAAATAGGATCCCTTGAGCTTCATCCCATGGTTATCCAAACACTATAAAGGTCCCTATGTTATAGATGAATACATCCTACAATATCCTCTCTCTCTAAGCTTAATCACTTGCTACATTCATTAGAGTGAGTAGGAGATTTGTAAGAGAGCTAGTCTTACATGTATATCTTGTGAGTCTGTATAACATACCGAATCTTGGACATTTTGTCTTTTGGTCCTCTTTCCCATATTTTCCTTTCATTTCTATCCTATTTGACCTTTCTATTTAATTTGTGGATATTATGGTGGTTTAGTGGACATTTGATCACCATTTATGCCAACATTTAGGTTTATGCACAAATACCTCAGTAAATATTTTAATAAGGGCTTAATATGCAAATTTAGCACTCATGTGACATATTAATAAAATATATTCATTCTAGAATATTCCTTAGCCTTTTGGAACAAAGAATAGAAAAAGGGAATAAATATTAATACTTAAAACGTGTTAATGTGATATTAAATTATTTAATATGAGAAATTGTGGTAATAATGGATAATAGATTAAAATAATTAATCGAAATTGGAAAATATGAGTTTTTCTCTAAATCATTAAATAAATTATTAAACGATTTCAAAAGTGAAAATAAACCTCAAATTCATAATATACATATCAAAATGAGTCTATGTGTAAATTTGCATCTAATTTGATCAATGTTAAATATTTTATTTTATTCAGGAGAGAGAAAATGCTTTAAAGACCAAAAATATTAAATATATGTTAAAAAATTAATTAATGTCAAAATTGTGTTCCTCACATTTAGTATTGCTTGTATACCAGGTTTTATATTTTAAAAAGTTTCTAGATGCCTCTAATAAATTAAAAGGATAAATAAGTGATAAAATTTAAATGTATTAAATAAAATAATGAAATTCTTCCAAAAAAATAATATCAAATTCATGTTCTATATGTTAAAATATACCTTTGAATGAATTTTGACTCAATTTGGAAAATATTTGATAAGATGGTAAATTTTGGAGAGAGAAAGTGTGCAAAATATTCAAACCATTAATTAAAATAACAAATAATTTAAAAAATAAAAATAATGGAAAATTCGTATCTAACATAATTAATTGACATGGGTGAATTTTATTATTTTGGAAGATTTTATAGTCATTAATGAGAGAGGAAAGAGAAAATAGTAATTAGCTTAATTGACTAATCTAACTTTCTCAAAAGGCAAATATAATTTTATATTCGGATCCCTCACCCCAAAATTGGTTAACTTACCAAATTTGAGTTTATTTGGACTTTGTTCGCACCCTCAAATAATTGTAGAAAGTTTTATACATTAAATGCATCAAAAGACCAAAGATGGAAAGTGTATTAAATGTCTGAGTCATCCATAGCTGTGTGAACAGTAATTTTTGAATTTTTTAGCGATTTTTTTGGATGGCCATATCTCTCTTATCTCTCAACCAAATCAATTGATTTTTGTCTCATTGGACTCCTCTTCCAAATCCGCTCCATATTATCCTATATTTTTTATGTTTTTGCGATTATCCGGAGAATCCCCAAGTTCTCTCAAAGCTTCTCTCTCATCCCACCTATGTAAACCCCTCACCTATATCTATCCCTACCTTTGGCTTCACAAATTCCTTTGCAACTCGTCGCACCTTTCAATTTCAATTTTCATCGTGGTTTTGACCCCTGACGAGCCGTCAAAGGTCGTCAGCTTGCGGCGCCTCTCTTCCTCTCCTCACTTCGTCTCCGATCGAATTGAAGACACCATCATGTTCGGCTTTCTTCAAGATTTCTTTTGAATATTTGTACTTTAAGAATGGTGTAGAAATGTGGCTTTGCCCAATTCTTCCCCAAGGAGCTTGCTAGCTCCTGTCCTCGGTCGGGTGGGAAAGAAGATCCCTGACGTTTTATGTTTTTACTCCCTATGCCTCTCTACTTTTCTCTCTGGTCCGCGTAGGGTGTTTTCTATCTTTTCGCTTGGCATTTGACCAGCAGGGGGCCGGCCTTGACCGGGTTGACGGGATGCCACCCGGGCCACCGGCAGGCGCCATCGAGCCACCAACGAGGCATGCAGGCCCCACCGCCGCTCTCTCTCGCCCTCTCACTCGTTGTTTCGAAGTGGCTTTGCCTACATGGCACTTCCCCATTGGCTGATTTTAAAAAATCATATCCTTTTAATCGTTGGTCCTAAATTGAAAATAAAATAAAATATGTTTTAGAATCAAGAAAACATAAGCTATGTATTAAAAATATTTTCGTCTCTTGATTCTGATGTTTTCAAATATGTGTTTTGGGGAATGGGTTAAATTAACTAAAATCACTAAAAATAACCCTAAAAGTCTATACCACAAAAACATATAAAATTATATGTTGATTTGAATAGAAAATCCTAATTAAGTTAATGGTGATGTTTTCGAGACCTAAATTGGTGGTTTGTAGAAAAAGTTGACAACTTTAGGCTTTTGAGTTCTTAATGAATGCATATAATGCTAATATATAAATATGGTTATGATATTAGGACAAGTGGACTCTGATCTCGTTTAAAGGTTGTGAAAAGTGGTCTCTAGGACTCTAAAGTATAAGGTATGTGCATTTACACCTTAAGTTGGGAATATTTATGTCTAACCCTAATTTGCTTATGCCTCAAATCATATTATTGTCTCGTATTGTTTGGGTTTTTAAACCCCGTTGTCATACTTATTTGTTCATGAAATTATCCTTGCCATTACTATTTTCTAGCATGTAGATTTATCCTATATTTAAATTAAAGTAGTGGTACATGTGTACAACCACCCACAGAGGGCATGTATTAATTCGCTCTGGGAAATGTATTATTTCTCCCCATAATATTATAGGTGACTGGGAATGTCTTATTCTCCTCTCACCTAAGGTTAGAGCTTTGGTAGGTGCCTCAACCCTACTTAATTAGGTAGACATAATTATCTTACATGCAAATCCTTTTTAATATAATTGTTAATGGAAAGTTTTCTTTTGATATAGCCCCATACTCTTGTTGTCTTCATATTATGATGAACTCTATCCCATTTCATTAGCTTTACTTATCTTCCTATCTTAGAATAGTTTTTGTAACACATAGTTTTCTATTCTTTTTCCTTTTGTTGGGTGCCTTCCCAACCACCCAGGTGTTGAGCTTGGTGATGGATAAGATGAGGAGAACATAGCTTTGGCTCAGACAAGCTTGATGGGGATGTTACTTTGGAGACAATATTGTAGTAGTCAGACTTCCCTCTATCTAGATCCTATTTGTGTATCTTGATGTAAACCCTAATGGGAGAATTTGATGTATCTTGTATAATCTTTTATGAAATTGATTTAGTCAGAAATTTTTATTCTGCTACTTTCCAATGTGTTTTGTTTATCAAATTTAGTAAAGGAGTGATTTCTCCTTTTTACAACATTGTATCAGATCCCATGGTAGTTAGAATCTGGCTATTTGAACTTTGTCTCCCTAGTTAGAACCCTAGATTTGCATAGTTTCCCTTAAGTTACATGTTTGCCCTAGATTTGATCTATGTTGATGATAGGTTGATTTAGGACCCTATATCACCTTAGAGTCTTGATGAATAACACTCTAATATGCTTATAATTAAAATATGCATAACTTAATGTTGTTTAGATTTGCCTTTAGGCAATTATTAGTTCATGAAGTTGAAGCAAAGGTGTCTAGAAAGGATCAAGGTTTTGGGGGCTGGAAATATTTTCCTCAGCACCACTAGCTTGGTTTACGAGGACTTCCGTGCCCATATGATACCGGCCTGGCTTGAGCTAATACAAATTGCCCAAAATATTTTGCTTTTAGGCAATAGTGACCCTATCTTCTATGTTGTATATCTTTGGGAACCTTAGGTATCAGGTGTTTTATGACTTGTTTGAGGATGGATACTAAGATAGTTTCCTTATGTCCCTAGGACCACATACTTAGATAGTTTATCAATAGAACCTAGACTGTGAAGTTTAGGGTTAAGTGAGCTAACAAAGTGTGCAATGGAAGTGTGATGGATCTTGTACATGGTCTAGTAGACTCATCCTTCAACCCTAGTGTTGTTTGTCTTGATGAAGACGAAGATGAAGATTATCTCTCTTAGCTAAAAGAGGTGAAGAAGAAGGGAAGGAGTCCCTTGATGAAAGCTTCTCCTTGGAAAAGGTGAACTCAAAGGCAGAAGATCCAAGAAGAGTGGGTAATTCCTTTAAGGTGGAAGACTTGTGTAAGAGTGGGTAAGTCCTTGGTGAAATTAGAAGACTTGTTGCAAAGTGGGTAATTCCTTGGTGAGATTGAAGACTCGGTCTTAGATAGGTAAGCCCTTTGGTAGGTTTTGGCTTCCTTCTCCTTGATGGAAAGGTTGGGTATCCTGGACCCAAAAAAAGGAAGGTCATGTATTATATATCTTATATTGAAATACAATGAATGTGAAATGGTTGAAAATCTTAGGCCTTAACCTCTCTAGGTAGTGGACTGGCGTACTCCTAGTTTGGAGTGTGGAACCACTCTACATAGCTTGTGTTCTTGTGATTTTTTAATCTCTCTTTCCCTTTCTATGTATGTTTTAGTTGCACTCAAAGTCCACACTTGCCATATTCTCTTAGAAATATCATGAAGGTCTAATATATTTTGTTAAGTGTTTTTATATATATTCACCCCCCCATATCCCATCCTAGATCCAACAAAAATTGCATAAAATAACATATTTTATGCAAGATAATATAATATATATGGGATGGTGATAATATGAGGGCATTAAAAATCAAAATCCAAATAATGAGGATAAATGTTGATATAATAATAATTGAGATAATTAAGTAAAACCCTAATCATATTGGAACTCAAAGAATATAATCCTAGAAACTAAATCTAAGTCCATAATCGTGTTCTTTGGGTCCTGCTTAGTCTAGGTGCATATTTTCAACTTAATAGGACAATGTTTGATGCCCCAGTTTGAGGGGAGAAGATAATTTATAATTATATAATCCTAATATGTACATGTATGTGCTTCATTTAATTTAAATCCCGGTTTTGTTACACACATTATAGTTCTTGCTATTCCTAATTTTTCCTTATCACACATTTTGGTTAAAAATGTCTCTTTGAGAGTCGTTGGATTAAAATCATATAGTGGAATATCTTTCTCCTTCCTTGAAATTGTCAATGTTTGGAATCTACAGTCTGCTTGATGCCCGCCTCTTCTTTTCTATATATCTTGCTCACTTTTCACTCCTCCTATCCCTGATATCTTCTTGTCTTCATAATCCTCTAATAAAGGCAAATCTATTATTGTTTGACTCTACTAGGTTTAGTTGCCCCTAGTTCCCAGTCAAAGAAGGTGTCTCCCTATCCCCTATTTCTAGGACCAGTGAGCATCCTATCCATGCTCAAACTTCATCCTCTATAAATAATCACCCTTTCACCTTCTCCAAATCCACAGGAATCGATCCCAATAGTTTTTTGGTCTCGATGGAAGTAGAGATTACTGACCCAACTCCACCTTAGATCTCCAACGAGTTCGGGTTCCCTCAGCATATTGTTGAACCATTGCAAGGTTAGAAACAATCCACAATCATTCTTTTAGGCCTTCCAAAGATCTAAAACATTTGGGTCCTATGATTTTAGGTATACTTATATCTCCCTATTTTCATCTTCAACTTTGGAATTCAGTGATTTTCTTGGGTTTCTTGTGTTTTGACCCCTCTCCAACCTGGTTTTCCTATAGTTAACATCATCACAGGGTTCCTAGTCAAAGTGTAAGATTCATTCTCATCGTGACCGGTCTTTTGGTTCTCTAACTCTTTGGTCTTCTTTCTCCCTTATGGCCATGATGGTAGAGCTTGCTTTCAGGGTCTCTGACCATTGCGCACTGAGTTTTTGGGCTTTTTTGAGGTCGGGAGGACTTGGTGAAATGGGAGGAATATTTTAATCAATTGGAGATGTAGTAAATGATGAAGTTATAATTCAGATTTGAGAATTAAGACACTTTTTATATTTATGGTGTGAGTGCCTGAGTTTGATAATACCACGAGGAAGATGATTGCATGTCTATGTACCGTTTTGTCCCTTATTTGTCTTGATATATGTAACACCTTCATGGGTACTTTGGTCTTTGAGTTTTATTTGATCCTTAATTGCATGAGTTTTGTTCATTTGATGATGACCAGAGTGCCATGTCACATGTCAAGAAATCGATGAGTGACGTAGGGGTATGTTGGTAATTGTCTTGTGGTTTTCTTTATTAAATCTGGTAAATCGTCATATCTTGTAAAATTCTTAGTAGTTCACTAGAAGCTCAGATAAATAAATATAGACATGTTTTGGAATCAAGAAATTAATTTCTATCTTTTGGTCTAGTTTTTGTGATCAAGTTCCAACCAATCAAATACATGATTTTTAATGGATTTTTCTAATTATATTTAGTTTTTTTAATCATATCTAAAGACTCATAAGTCAAAATGAATAAATAAAAAAGTTTTTAAAGGAATCATAATCTATCTAATTATGTACTTTTCACAATCATTTTATGGTTATGTTTATAGGAGCTTAAGCTCTAACTCATATGAATTCTTAATAGGTAGCTTTCAACCTTGGTTTGGATCTAGGGTTTGACCCTGACTTGTTGATGCACATATTTGATGTATGTTGCACTTCCTTTAGAATCATATTGGACAATTTACTTGTTTCTCTCTCTTGATGTATGTTGCATCCCTGCAATTCTATATTGACAATGATTGTAAATTTTCTCTCTTGATTGTATGTTGATTATCCTTTGAGTCATATTGGATAATTATTTATATTTTCTCTCTCTATTTCTCTCTCTCTCCTTGACGAATTGTGACATATTACTTTATATGTCACTTGATTATACATGTTTAAACCGATTGTGTCCAATGCCTTGAAATTTATCTTATGGAATGTTGAGAATGCGAATTGAATCTCTTTTATTGAATTTTATTCATACTTATTTAGTTTGAAATCCTTATTGGATTATTTCATATTATTGTTCCATTTAATGATGGAAACCTTAATTTGATGATTTTCTTGGGATGAACTTATCTTGTCTCTATTATATGCATATTTGGTTGTTGAGACTATTATTATCTATTAGTAGCATTACATGATGGATTTTAATCCCATTGTATAAATTTCCTATGTATGGAATTTTGGTGCTTCCACCTCGGCCCCAAGTGCTCTCACCTAATATATATACCACTACATGGATGATTGTGGGTGCTCTCACCTCCTTCCTAGGCACAAAATGTGGAAGTATTCGGATCCTTCCTTTATATGGTTCTAGTCTAATAGTTAATCTAAATTCAATATATTTACTTATTTGTTTATCTTTGATTTGATATCTTAAAGTAAAGAATTGTGAATTGTAAGCTTTATTGTTTCTTCATATAATCTTTGTCTCACTATATGTGTAATGACCCTGACCTGGGTTATGAGTTAAACCCTATTAGTTTTGTCTAATAAAGTTGTTTATAACTTTAATATAATCCTCTAAGGAGTTTTTTTATCATCTGACACACTTATGTTCCAAGTTTGGTCCTGATTGGATGTTGTTTGAGCAATGTTCCTTTATTTTGGACGAAAGTGCAATTTACCCAATATGAGGGGTTATATTACAATATGTCACATGTTTAACGTGCCCTAAATGTTTTAGAATCATAAGAGAGATAATGATGCTAAGTGGTGGCTTGTGGAAAGCCTAAATGCCAAGTTTGAACTTGTTTGAATAATGCTAGTACCTTGTGCACCAATTTTGGTACAAATTATAATTTACCCAAAATGTAGGGTTGATATGCAAATTACCACCCCTAGAGTGTTCCTACTTCCTATATGTATCATTTATAGGAGATATAATGAATGAGACACCATGTTTGAATCATTTATGAGTGGTAGTATTCTTGGTGATGAAAAGACCAAGAAAGGGGTTGAATGGAAACCCTAATTTGAGCTTGTATTAAGTATATCGGGTTGTAGTGTTAAATGGGAGTCCCTATAGGCCAAGGATCCAAAGAAGAGACCCCCATATCATGTTTTTAACTCTTTGACTTTTCAAAAACAATCTAATAACCTCAATAAAGAAATGGATATCGGCTTGCAACTTTCCTTGGGAAAGGTTGCATTGAATTGTGAATATAATAATGTGAGTGGAAGTGGCTTATCCTAGAAGATAGCCAAAGGGGGCTGACCCTTATCCCTTGCATTATCCTCAAGTTTTTATTTTTCATGGAAATATAAAGATGTAGTGCATGCAAGTACATGTGTCAATCCATGCATGGCCATGTGGCACCTACTAGTAGTAAGGTGATGACACCTCTTACACTCTCTCCCATGAACCTCAAGTATATATACCCTTCCTTTCACCCCTAAGTGAACTTTTTCGAATCCTACCACCTCCTTGCTCTTATATATCATGCATGGAGTCTTGGTATCGTGCATGGGTGAAGTGGTATCGTTCATAGGGCCTTGGTATCGGCCAAAGCAAGTGATATCGGCCATAGCAAGTGATATTGGCCATAGCAAGTTGATATCGGCCATAGTGGGGTTATATTGGCCAAAAGTGAAGGGGATATCAGCTAAAAGTGAGGGCATATCGTGCATGAGTAGTGAGGTATCATGCAAAGGTGCTAAGGAGAAAGAAGGAGCTCAAATCTTAACCCTAAGGTAAGGCCATGATCATCTTCAACCTTGGATTGAAGCATGGATCTAGGGTTATGATCTGTCTTCCTTTTCTTCTTCACAAAGTTCTTAACTATGGTGATTCTTTGTATATGAAGGAGTTGTGAAGGAGCCTTGGAATTTTGATAAGTCATCTTCAACCTTATAAACATGGAGCTTTGGATCTTGGAGCTTGGAGTTTTGAAGTTGTTCTTAAGGCGGGTTATATAACTTGAACCCAAACATGTTAATATTCACCATCTTTCTTGCTATACATGATGATCTACTTTCAATTCTAAAATTTTCTTGAATACTTGATATATTAATGAGTTCTAGTAGTTTCTTAGACCTGTTATACTTGTACTAAAACAAGTAGAATAAAGTTATAGAGCTTGAAGATGATGGTATCACCTTATAAATTGATATCGGGTTCAGGCACACAAGCAAGCACCTCTAACCCGATATGGTGATGCACCTACTCCACTAAAATGATATGGATATGAGTTTATACTTTCTTGCATGATATGGTGATGTAGTATACACCTCAAAAATGATATGAGGTCAGGCACACACCTCTTTTCCCGATATGGTGAGAAGCACACACACACCTCTTTTCTCGATATGGTGTGAAGCACACATACACCTCTAAAGTGATATGGTGTGAAGCACACACACACCTCTTTGCCTAATATGGTATGAAGCACACACACACCTCTTTCCCAGATATGGTGTGAAGCATACACACACCTCTTTGCCCGATATGGTGTGAAGCATACATACACCTCTAAATTGATATGGTAAGCACACATACACCTCTAAAGTGATATGTAAGCAAGCATACACCTCTTGTCCGATATGGTAAGCACACATACACCTTAAGGTCGATATGGTAAGCACACATACACCTCAAGGTCGATATTGGAAGCACACATACACCTCTAAAGTGATATGGGTGGCAAGCATACACCTTTAAACTTATATTGGGTTAAGCATACACCTCTTGGACAATATGGTGTTGAGCACATATCTCAAAAATGATATGGTGGGTAACCCAATACACTAGATGACAAGAGTGGCAAGGTGGTTAATACCCCAGAACATGTGATGGCTAATACACTAAAGTAGGGTGTGGCCAATATCTTCAAGTGAGGTGAGGATGTTACACCCATGAAGGGTGACGTTGATACACCATATGAATGGTAAGGTTGATACCTTAATGGGGAAGGGTATAAGGGTATGATGGTGCCTAGTCTGATATACACCTAACCCAATACATGTGTTCAACTTGACATACATGATTCAACCCTATACACCTTGTAAAGGTGAGGGCCAAACACTCTTAGGAGTGATGAGTGTAACACCAAGTAATGGTGTGGCTAATACCTTGATAGGTGAAACACCTAAAGTGGTTGATAATGAACAACCTTATATCAACAATGCCTTAACCCGAGATGAGTCCACATCACTAATGATAGTTGGATAATTCAAATGTGTGACTTATGACCAATACACTGCATGATAAATGTGATGAGTTAGTAGATAAAGTATTAGGATGGGAAATACCCTAATACAAGATAAGTTGATGAACTTAAGTAAGTTAAAAGTGATGAGGGAAGTGATATATCAAGACATGATAAATATCACATCCAACACCTCAAGGTTGATATACCTTAATGCACCTTAAGTCTAATATACTTGGATGAGTAACACATGAAGTGTGTCATGTCAATTGTTACATTGAGATGTAATGAGTTTAATGCACTTTGATAAGTGTAGGCTAACATACCTTGAGAAAGGGATAAGCCAAGATAATAAAGTATGATGTGCTCAATATCCTAGTGAGGATGAGAGAGAAACTCATACTTTGTGTTGTTAATCATTTAATGATAAATGATGAGAATAAATAAGTATGATTGAATACTTATGATATCAATGTATGCTCCTAGATGTGTGGAGCAATGAATTAGGGTTTGGATTAATAATATGAACTTGAAACCCTATAATGGGAAGGTTGCATTTCTCTTATTGCATAAGACTCCTTGTGAGACATATTAAATACTTGTATAACAAGTATAATGTTTAAATGGCCTTGTGAGCCATGTGAATAGTTGTTGCCTATTGAGAGGTGACAAGATGTTTAAATGGCCTTGTGAGCCATATGAATAATTGTTGCCTAGTGAGAGGTGACAAAATGTTTAATGGGCCTTGTGAGCCATGTGAATAATTGTTTCCTAGTGAGAGGTGACGAGATGTTTAAATGGGCTTTGTGAGCCATGTGAAATACTTGTGCAACAAGTATGATGAATACCTTGGTCTGAGGACCTAGAGGTAATAGTTGCATGTTACAGAGGTAACAATTCTATGTGATGATCTAAGGGTTTGAATACCCAGATCCAGTAATCATGATGATAATAATATGAAGGGATGAGGATTCCCAATAATGTGATAAGGGACTGAGATCCCAAGTACCAAGAATCTAAATGTGTTTTCAAGACTTGAAAAGTACTTGATAGATGTATTACACCTTTCTTTGTAGCATTTGTTGTGATTAATGATTATAACTTGTTTGATGCTAAAAGAATGTTGTAATGCATGTAATATATCATTAGAAATCATAAAACATTGCCCTAACCATATATCCATCAGCGTCGGAATTTGCTGAATGGTGAAACGGGTTTCCCACGGAATAACCCGGAATGAATATTTTTGAATATGTGGGGGGCGTAAGTACAGACGGCCAGACATGAGCCGATCCCCTTATGAACTCAAAGTGAATGTCTCAATAGAGCATGGTGAACTGGCTCGTGGCTCAGAGTATGGTGCCTATGTGACCATGAATCAGTAATTTCATAACTGGGGACAGTTGATGTAGATGTTCCCCTAAGAGAGCACAGTTGACGTTGTAGCTCTAAGTGAAGATGCCTAGTATCCTGGAAAGCTCTATTTGTAGCTGACACGAGATGTCCTACTGAATCTTGTGTGGTCTCGTACTGACCGAGACAGTTGAGGTCATGGCAACCGGCTCTCCCATTGACCCTGTATGGTACCGACTTGTGAGAAGTTTGTGATCAGTTGGAGATATACGGGGTATACTTCATCTCCTCAGGGCATAAGTGTGATTGTAAAATATGTTCAGTCGTGTAGCATATCTTCTTAAGGATCGAATACGGAAAACATTGCTTGATGCACAATTCAGTTATACATCTTAGTTGATAGATGTTATTTATGTTCTTTACATTCCTTGCAAAGCAGATAGATGATTTATAACTCTATCATGGGTAGATGCAATGTTATCCTTAAGAAAGGAGATTATTTTATTTTGTTCATACAATGACTAATCCTTCATGTTAATATAAAAGAATCCCTGCTCAGTTTTATAATGTTTATCTACAATAATAATATGGTCGGAGGAGAATTATATCTCTCGTTGGGACAATTGTCTCACCCTGTGGGATCCATAATTTTTAGGTGGACGTGCATAAGGTGGTGAAGACCTTTCTGCAGAGGAAGAACAACAGCTGAGAAAGCAGTGATAGCTCAGGTTGAGTGTACTGTCTGTCATGTCTTATAGATAGAAGTCCTATGTGTCATCTCTGTACTCTCAAGTCCTTGGATTCGATTCGTAATGGCTTCATGAACGATCTAAGATTTTGGCTTGTATGCCTCGAGGTTTTATGTTTGTCCAGTATGTGTTTTGATAGAGCAACTATTATGTGTTGTCCTCGAGATGAGATGAGACAATGTTGTACAATGTGAATCGTGATATATATATATATATATATTGGATCTTTTAGTAAGAGTTTTCTATAAAAGGATCTACTTGCAAATGGTTTTAAATTTTAGTGATTTTTTTGTTAATCCGCTTTTTATAATAATTTTGCATAATTAGTAACGGTTTGTTGACGGTCGTTACAATATGAAGATTTCTTTTGATGTCCAATTGGAGAATATTTTTTTTCTCTATCTTGATTGGGAAGGCGTATTATTATATTTTTGTTCCTTTTCCATTATGTTTTTCAATCACTATTATATGAACATATTGGGTTTAATGCTGACAACATCCAAGTCTTCTCTTGTGGGGTAATGCTTACAACCCTAAGGTGGAGATCAAGGAGGTGCGAACCGAAATTGACCAAGACTAATCAAGGTGTAGCTAATCTTTATTGGGAGGTAGATTGAAGTGGTTAATTTACCCTTGAGTGGTTAATTTACCCTATGTGGCATATTACATGTAGTTTTCTTTTATGTACACTATGTATGGTGAAGAACAATGTTTGACATACATACTATAATAGTTAGATTTTTATCTTCTTTTGCTACACTTTATGGTGTATTATACAATACATACTTAGATTTTAGTTCACCATCCTTTACAAATAGTTATTATCATATTTGACATTGGCTGGTTTACTATTGTTTCGTAAAGTAAGTGAGTGGCCCCCCTCTCGGGTTCCACTCTTCACATACACCAAGGGTGGTATGTTCATCATGGTAAACTCAAATACATGTATATTATTATGTGCCCTTAGATAATATAAGTACATGCATTTTCTCCTATACATGTATATTTGAGAAGATTTTGCCAAATTCTTGCTAAATTATTAGGGATAAATGGGGGCCATTGTATCATATTACTATATTCCCCACTGGAACTACTTCTTAATTGAAAAAAAATGTATAATTATAGTCATCTTAACCATATATATATATATATATATATATATATATATATATATATATATATATATATATATATATATATATATATATATATGTATATATATATGTATATACATATATATATGTATATACATATATATATATATATTCATAGACGAAGATCAAATAAAGTAGTGCCTACATAGCCTTTGAATGAGAAATAGATTGTGTATCATATGGTCATGACACAAATATTAGTCTAATGTCCCAAAATTGAAGACATGATTCAAAAGTAGTTGTGCTTTATGTGGGAATTCAATAACATTTTCATTTATTCATGTACACCATGGGTCAAAACATCTAATAAGACTATCACCACATCACTCAAGTATCATACATACATAAACTACAAACTTCTTTCTACATTTTATCATGAGTTTAGTTAATAAGGCAAAGAAAAAGATGGCAGAACAGAAGTGGATTTACTCCTTTTATGTGTCTTGTGATGCTCTCAATTACAATCAAAATCCAAGAACGGACCCCACTGCCAAAACCAACTTTATTTTATACCTTTTTTTTCTAAGACTACAACCAAGAAGGGTCAATATTGTTTAGCTTGATTAACCATTATGAATTCCAATAACTAAAGCTAACATCTTATGAGAAACAAATATTTATATGTCTATTACATAAAAACTCGTGTGGATGAAACAAATTCTGGTAAATCATGTTGTGTGTCCACCTATACAACACCACTCCTATGATACTCATAATCTTAATAAGATAAAGGGCCTATGATTAATGATTATGACAAAAGGCTTACTAAAAATGTTAGGAAACTTGAATAAATATCAGTCTTCATCTAGACATTTTATTCATATCGGTATGTGATTATCAGGATTCTTCTTAAAACTATGACAATAAACAAATTTGTAGACCCATCCAACTATCACGTACCCTCTAGACATTGAAACTAATGAATCCATAAATGATTAAGTTTCATATATATATACATAAAAAGGTAAAAAAATATATATAAATTTATAATTTCATGTCTCATCTTGAAATAATTTTCATGGTTTATCATAATACTTGGTCTAAGTTCTAACTTCTCATTCAAATAAGGCATCTGATATTGATAGGATATCAATATTATAGAGAAAGGAATATGTCAACTGTTGTGTTCAACTTCACCTCCAGTTGAACTGCTAATATGTATAGGGTTGTGCGTCCTTTTCTTATCATGATAGTGAATTCACTTCTAAACTCTCACAGTGGGTATCTATCTAACAATTCTGTCCTAGCATTCGGCGAGCCAACTTCCAACTTCAATGTTGGCATCATCACTCTACATTAATAGTGACTTGAGGAGCAATCTAAATGATAGCAACATTAATGATGAAAAAATTTCATTGAAAATAAGATATTGACATGAATATGTTGGTATACTAGGTTTTCAAGTTACACCATCCCCATGGAGCCTCTGTAGGAAGTAATATCAAAAACTTTAGATGAAGATGCTCAACCATCAGTCACAATGGCATGTGCCCCACCACCTTCTATAGACAACACTTTAGTCGTGCCTATATAAAATCAAATCACCATTAGGAAGACAACAATAAAAACAAAAAAATGGAGGCATTCTACTTTTCTCCCTAACTATTTTGCTATTCCATCAGCAAATGACAGCAGTGTATGTGGAGGTTGTACTAGATCTAGTGGTAGCCAATGTAGTACTCACAAGAAACACTACCCACATCCACTGGTCCCACAGACCAACATCATAAATAGAGCATTGGATAACAACATGATGCCCTTGATTGCATGGTCAAGGATATTTGTAAGAATAGGTTTGGGGACATTTCCTCAACTAGAGATGTTACTTCCCTAAAAAGAGCCTCGCAAGGACTCCAAGTTGCTTGACCTAAAGAAGTAAAACATGAAGGGAGATTATGATGCACATTTATGATCCTTTTGAATTAAAATGGTGGACATATATGGAAAGGACAATCTCCTCACCTACTTCTTTCAAAGATGATTTACATGACCAACCCTTATCTAGTACCGTATAACTGAATAGATAAGTTTTCTGAGTGGAAGGATTTGTGCAAACACTTCCTCTACTATTACTCCTGAAACAAGAATCTCATGCCTATGAGGGATAACCTCGATGCCCTTTGGCATAATGGTAACTATCATTTGTAGAGTTCATGGTTAGGTGGTGAGAGATGAACTCACAAAATTTGTGACCTTTAAGAGTTGTTTTATATAATCATTAAAGTAGTTGTCTTGGGATCTCATAATTATTTACATTCTAGATAACATGCATGCTTCTACTAGTTGACTAATGCTAGCAGTAGCATCAACTTAGCTCAACTCTTACCTCTACAAAACTTTGGGGAGCATGATGAGTTTTCATAAATCTGCCAATAATCACTAGAAATTGAGGATACATTAGTCCAAAACCAACAATGAAAGCAACAAATAGGGTACCAACAAGGTGGCCACAATATTTTCCATCCCATAATTAGGAGAAATCCAAATTTTGATGTGCCTCAAATCAATTTAGAACCACATACAACATTGTTAATAGAATCTCTACAACTACAACCTATTCTCATGCTCTTGTACCCCCACATTATTCCCTTATGGGTGTATCCATAACTCCATCAATTATCACATGTTGCCAAAGTGACAGTAGCGTCCAAAACAATAGATGATGCCACAATTTTGATTTGATCATATAAGACTAGACACTTCAAGATAGAAAGTGATTTTACCCCTCTTAGGTATAGCTACTCCAACATTTTCCATGCCATGAAACCCTTGCTCGATCCACTAGATTTGAAGCCAACACCAAGCTCATCCCCTAGTTGGTAGAATGCTTAAGCCTATTGTGTAATAATATCAATACCCACTTCATAAAGTGGTGGAGATATTTGTACCATGCTATGGAGAAATTGGATGAGGCAAGATAAATCAAGTCAAACTAAATTTTGATGTTGATATAGTATAGACACATTAAACAAAGATAAATATGGAGCCAACTAGTAAGGCCGAGGGCCCTCTCTATATTTTTTGAGATCCACCTGATTGATTCCAAAATAGTCAATATGTAGGATAGACTTGGTGATAAAGACATGATAATGTTCTCTAACAACTCCTAGGTGATAAATTTAGACTCTAGGACACTAACTGTATGAGGGTCATAAAAGAAGGTCCCCACATTAATAGAAGTTTGACCTCTTTTAGTCCCCATTGAAACAGAAGAGTAACATCCAAAGCCTTGGGCAAAGCCTTTTATCATCACAAAAAATACCAGATATAATCATATGCATTCAAGGAGTTCAAGGATGAAGGGAAATGATGACCCTAACATCAACATTGAGGTGATGAACTTTAACGACCCAACATCCCCAACAATGTTCTTGAGGTGTCAGCTAAAACTCATGAAACACGGGGTAAGTGTTAGTAGTATGCTTGCATGATTGATAGGAGTATCGCCATGTTCCTCCTCCATCCTTTCACATGAATGATTCGTGTGCGGGGAGCACTTGCCAATCACATATCACCCCAAGGATCTTATGGTAGAGAAGACAACTGAGAAGCCCCAACAGTAGTCCACCTCAAATGAAAAATTAACCATTTCTAAAGAAGCCTTGGAGTATGAAATAGTGGACCAACTATATAAGATGCAGTATCACCTTGTGGGAGTTGATGTGAATATCCTCTATGCATTCATAAGAAGTGCTTGAAGTACTAGATGGAACCTTAATCTCCAAAGAGATTTTCCCATATATAGTAGGATTTATAACAACAACATACACCTTTATATTTTTCAAGGGTGAAGTCTCGGATAAGGTTGAAAATGAAGCACTCCATTTTACCACAGACTATAATGGTCAATATAAACCTTGTATTTTGATTGGTGGATGGTCAAGGATGAACATATGCCCTTTGCACACCCTCATCGGTCTTAGTACAACTCCAAAGGACATATGGCCTAGAATGGGTAAAGTTGGAGACTTCATTGGTGTGAAGAGGGACATCATGGGGCAAAAGAATATCAATTGGAAGGTTGAGTCCAAGATGTTTGGTGTACACTTCATCTGTATGGACATTCCAGTTGTGTTCAACCTCCTTTAGGGACGTTCTAGATTATAAACAAAGGGTGGTGCCTTCCTCTCTATACCAATATCTTAAGTTGTTGAGAGGCAATAACATAATTATCATCCACAGAGGGAACAATGCTTGTGCTAATGCTTGTCAAGGACGAAACCTATGACGAAGACAAGAACATCCATGCTTTGAGTTTGAGATGGTTAACAACGTCATAGATGAATACATCTTTAAAAAATGTCATTTGCAACCCCAAGAAGCTCAAGGTGAATATGAATAAAATGGGTTTGTAGTTTGGCAAGAAGATTCATGAAGTATATCCAGGGCATTGGTGATAACATTGTTCTCTCTTTCAACATGGATAAATAGGATTAAGCTTGTGACCCTACTTTGCCTCAGCATTCCTCAACTTCACCACCATGTATCATGTTAAGAATAGGTCGAAGAACCCAATTTTCCCATAGATCAAATTGATGGAACTGAATGAGCTCTCTATGAAACTCAGACCACCAAGGCATCAACTTGAGCCAATCATTCAGGAGAACGAGGACAATGAATGATGGCATCCCATAGCAGATAATATTGATGTGCTTTCGCATATACTAAATGCCAAGGAACCCCACGGGACAAGGAAGGGGTCCACAAAGGTCCAATATGTTGATAAAGTTTAGTCGATCAAGAAGATAATGTAAGCTTCTTGTGGTAAACAGAAGATGTATGCTGGCAAGAAGAGATCCAATGTGAGCAACTTGCTGGGTGATTATGTGATCCTTAAAGTCAAACCCATAAAGTTTCTTTCTAGATGAAGGGTGAAGGGGATACTCAAGCCTAGATATATTGGGCCCTATGAAACTTGTATAGAGTCGGGGAATGGTCTTAGCGTCAATCTGTCATGTCAACTATGAGAGGATGCACAATGTGTTTCATATGCCTATAATAATGAAAAATGTAAGAACTTCTCGTGTTTGACTATCGATATCCTAGAGATCAGACAATACAAGACTTGTGAAGATTCTGGATAGTAGAGTAAAATACATTAAAGATAAAGATGTTGAACATGTGAAGAATTCTGGATGAATCATGGACTAAAGAAACCACCAAGAGCCGAAGGAAGACATAATATAAACTTGCCCCTCTCTTTTATCTTGAGTTTTGGGGATGAAATTAATTCTCATGGGGGAAGTGTTGTAATAAACTTGATTTGAGGTACATGCAATTCATGTTGTTTTAAATAAAAAAACCATATGTTTTGATTCCATATTTAGGCAACTTTACCCACACGCACAGACGTGTGGCAAGAATTGTATGCCTGAGTGCAAGTAGCTTACATATGTCCATATTGATCTAATATTTTTGCAATATTCCTCGTAATAATTCAAACATACTTATATTGTTTATGCTATGCGTTTATAGAAACTATCTCAATTTGACATTCATGGATAATGCAGTGGGAGAGGATGCATATTTTCAAATCAAGGACGAGTAGTAAAAGAAATTAGTAAAATTTATTGCACGGCATTCATGTATCTCACATGGTATTAGCTACGGGTCCCTCCTGCAACAGGTTCATTTGAAGAACTGTGAAAACGCTTTAGAATTAATGTGATTCCATATACTTTCCATTCTGGATTAGGTGATCATTTGTCATTGACTACAGTAGGCATACATAAGTTGCCAAATTTGTATTGATGGAGATATTTTACACCCTAAAACTGATTGTTTAGACATATTCTAGAGATTAGAATTCTGGAGACTTGAATTTTTGAACGGGTCGCATCAGATGCCTGATCTAGACTTCCAGTGAAGTCCAAGATGCCTAGTTTTATATAGTTTTGGCGTTTGTACTTTTGGAAAACAACTCAAAAGTATGGATTCCTTCAATCGGTTCTACACAAAGGGACCCTTCAAAGCAAGAAGTTTTTTGCCATACATAAGTAAGAGGACTTGCCAATCACGCATCATTGATAGTTGACGAACAGTTAGATCACCAACATATACCATGCACGAAAAGCTTCGAAAAAGTGTCGGGATTTTCTTTACATAACCTGAAGACAACTAGCAGTAGCGACAGGAGATGACAACTATGTACATGAGAGTGAGTACTTAAAAATCAGTATTTTCGCTCAAAGAATCGATCCCATCAATTCCTGTCACTTTGAGCTCCCGCTTGGGTAGTCGACTTGCCCGCCTGAACCAGGTATTAAAAGCCGAGATGAGGTGTGGACAGTTATCCACGTTGCGGGTTGAAAAACTGAGGCAATCTTGTAGCAAGGCACGAGAATCTGACATTGGCAATGTGGATATGATCTTCAGAAATGTTTCTTCTAGTTCCATATATATGGAACCAGACGCTGTTATAGGTGACACTGTCTCTCTACATACATTCAGCACTGGCAACCAATTCCGTACAAGCTTGATCCTTACCTGCAAATTGTAAAAGTAACATGACTATGCCCTTTTACATAAATCCAAAAAGATGTATCCTTTTGTCAAAAGGTGACGAGATCCAATTTTAGGGTGTCATCTGATACTTCCTTTAACGTTTAAGGACACAGATACCACGTAAATGTACTAAATGATACACCTATTTAGCTTGCTAAGAGAGTAAGGTTAGATTGCTAGAGCTCATATACCTGACGAATAAATCCATAAAAAGCAAACAACAGGTATATTAAACCAAACAAGGATATCCTTTGCAGGTAAAACCACGGTAAGGAAAAACTAAAAGTAAAGAGTTTCATAGAACAAGAAGCAACAATGTTAGAGGAATTCAATAGAACTACTAATCTAATAGGCAATAGAGAGAAGCTCGTGTAGTCACGAAGACGAATTTTATTTGTTCATTTTTTACTATTTAGGAAAGATAGAACAATCATCTTCAACGCCTTCTAAGTTTCCTTAGCATTTATCACACTACAACTTTGGAGGCTCCATGTATACCAAGCTTTCAACGTGATATAGTACTATACGAAGAAGCATGGAGACGGACACGGACACGGGATACGCCAATTTTCAAAAATATATAGGACACGGACACGGCATTGGACACGACAAGTATATGTATATATATATTTGTATAGCATATTATGACATATAATGTGTAATATGCTATATGTATTAACACAAAATGATCTAGATAGATTATCCGCATGGGCAATCACCATGAAATCCAACAAGCAATCAACATATAACATTATATTTACAAGTCACGATATGGATTACTTCACAACAAACATTATGATGCTTGATTATATGATATTGTTGTAATATGAATTGTGAAAATTAAGAGCAGTAGAATTTTGGGGACACGGACACGGCATTGGACACGACAAGTATATGTATATATATATATATATATATATATATATATATATATATATATATATATATATATATATATAGCATATTATGACATATAATGTGTAATATGCTATGTGTATTAACAAAAAATGATCTAGATAGATTATCCGCATGGGCAATCACCATGAAATCCAGCAAGCAATCAACATATAACATTATATTTACAAGTCACGATATGGATTACTTCACAACAAACATTATGATGCTTGATTATATGACATTGTTGTAATATGAATTGTGAAAATTAAGAGCAGTAGAATTTTGGGGACACGGACACGGCATTGGACACGACAAGTATATGTATATATATATTTGTATAGCATATTATGACATATAATGTGTAATATGATATGTGCATTAACACAAAATGATCTAGATAGATTATCCGCATGGGCAATCACCATGAAATCCAACAAGCAATCAACATATAACATTATATTTACAAGTCACGATATGGATTACTTCACAACAAACATTATGATGCTTGATTATATGATATTGTTGTAATATGAATTGTGAAAATTAAGAGCAGTAGAATTTTGGGGACAATAGTTCCAGTGGAAGTAATGATTAACAACATGTACTTTCAAGAGGAGGTGATCCAATTGTTTTCCTCCTCATGGTTGATGTGGCAGTCCCCGGATGTTGCAACAGCTGGTGGAGATGATAAGAAGGGTGTCAATGACTTGCATGTAGCACCTGAAGTTTAATTAACTACAGGTAGTAGGGCGAGTACTGGAGGACAGGAGGCAAAGATTTAGAGAAGGCTTGGGTTTTTTCATACGCCTAGGCTTAAGTGGGTCGGAGTGGTATGTCCTGGAGGTGTCCATGGAGTGTCCAAGTCGTGTCCAACACTTCAATAAAAAAAATTCAAAGTGGACACGCCGGAGGCGTGTCCGCCACGCGTCCAAGCGTGTCCAAAGTGTGTCCATGTTGGACACGCGTTGGACACAGACACGGCAGCCTCCGAGAAGTGTCCGTGCTTCCTAGGTACTATATAATATTAAAAGAAATGTAAATACATGAAAAGAAGAAATCATTATTATCCAGTAACTAATGTCCGTACTTCCAATCCCGGGTCTCTATATGATTTCTAGATATAGGATCTAAAATGGGAAACGGTGCGCCACTGAGCCTTATGTATGATTTATAATAGAAAGATATTACAATGCAATTATTGTTCAGCCAAGAATTATTTGTCCTAATAAGATAGGATAGAAATAGGCTTATTGGAGTTTTCATGCCATGAGCAATAAACACTTTTATAAGGGTTGTTTACGTAGAAGGATCCAGTATATGATCTGTTTCATTGAGCCATCCCAGCTTTTGCAAAATGTACATCATGATAGGGAAGGTATAACTAACAGTTGTACACAGCTATTACATACTGTTTCCTGGACGAAAAAGGATATCTCCTTCGACCTTCCTTCACTTTCCCACCAAGTCAAAACGAATTACCACTAGGACAAATTCATTGTCACTCCTCTAGCTATCCCTCAACTCCCTTGGTTCACTTTTCAGCTGCCACTCCTGACCAACCCTCCCAATACTGCTAGTACCAATACCAGAGCAAAGTAGTCATGAATGTGGAGACAATGAAGGAAGAAGGGCAAGAGTTCGGCATGACATGTGGCAGCCATCAGCCATGTGAATACAGCAGCCCAATATGGGAGTCAAGAGTGGAACTTCAAACAAGGAAGACAGCCAATTGTATGATTTTTAGTTGTTCTTAAGAAAAGATGGGTGCCACTTACGTAGGGCTGTCAAAGTTCTGTTTAAACTTGTGAACCTGACCCGGTCCTAACCAGAATAAACTAGTTGCAGAGTTTACGACGGGCTTGAGGAAGCGCCAAACCCTAACCAAGCCCTGGATGAGCAGCTTGTCCTAAAATTTATTTATCTTCTACAATTATTATCCCGACCTCTTAGCCTCCATCTGGCATGGTGAGGGTTGGTTCTTTCTGATTCACAAATTCATACACATTTTGTTGCCTCTATGTTGAGCTCTGATGTAGATGTCATGCAACATTCGGGCTGGGCACAAAACCAAATCAGACCACGGGCACCTAACCAGCAGAATGAAACGACCAATTCAGTTTGGTTTTAGGAAGGTGAATGGTTCGGCTTGGTTCCAAAATTTTTGAACCATTAAACAACGGTTAAGTTCGGTTTTAGGATGTAGTTTAAATAAATCAGACCACACTTATTCATATGAACTTACTTATATAGTAGTTGGTAAGTTTGAATTAGTTAAATGTTAAACTAATGCTAAATGAAATAAGGTTTCAATTATTGCATATTTATTTGAAGCTAATTGGATTGTGTTGATGCATGTTTTATATGTAATTTTTATTATTCCCAATTTCTAAGCAATATTTATTTGAAGTTTGTAGTGTTATGTTAGATGGATTTTCCATGAAATGACTAATAATCTGATTTATAATTTCTCTGATGATAGATGAAACCAAACCAAAGCAAATTACAGAATAATAGCTTGGTTTGGTTGGTTATGGACTAGTCAGCCATTTGTTTGGTTTGAAAAGTTTAGAAACTATGAATGATTTGGTGAGTAGTTTTAATGTACACCATACCAAACTGACTATGCCCAAGCCTATACAACATCTTCGCAAGTAGTTCACCATGTTGGGAGGCTTCTATGTCTAGATACTCCTTGGCATGATATGGGATCCTCACAACTCTGCCTATATTTACAGTAGCCAACAATTATTTATCACCCTTATAGGTAGAAGCCAGCAATTGCTTTCCAGCCTTTATAGGAGGGCCTTAAAACATATTCCGCAATGTTCGTAGGCAAATCTGCCTCTCATGTGGTTTGGACTTTGGAGCTGGGTCTATTATTTTTGTTTAATTTGCTCCAACATTTCTCTTAAATCTTGTTTCTGATAGTAGTTTTGACTCGACTCTAAAATTGACATGTAACCCTCTTCCCATATTCCTTCCTTAACATGATCTTCAGATGAGGCCATGGTTTTAAAAAAAACACCTTGAGGCTCTCAAGGCTCAAGCCTCAAGGTGAGGCCTATCCTATTTGTGTCTCAAGGCGGCCTACACCTCGATTTCCTGGACTGAGGTTTACACCCAAGGTATCAGAAAGCAGGAAGTGGCAGGCATGCAGACAGCACCCTGTAACCGATTAAGCGGTAGGCGGGCGATTAAACGGGCAATTTTTTAAAAAGCGGGTGTTTAAATTTTATATATTTTTATACAAAATTATATGTATGTGTATATAAAAAATATATTTATAAGGAACTTCTATACATATCTAATCAGCAAATCAGTAATTTACTAAGTATTCATCAATACTTTACTATTAATCAGTATCTCTAATCACTAAAATCAGCAAGCAGATCAGTAATTGTAAAGAACAAACTATGAACTATTGAATTAAAGTAATCACTAAAGTAATACTAACCAGTAGTAACAATCATTAATCACTGAAAGCAGCAAGGAAATCAGTAAAACTAATCATGCATTAGAAGTATAATAGAGCAATACGATATTTACTTACATGCATAACAGCAGTACCCAATTATTACAGCTTACACACAAAGTATGCATTCTAAATTAGGACTAGCTATATCATAGAACATTTAATGTATACAAGTTTCACATATTATAGTCAACACTACTTGGAATATGTAATTAATTAATGTTAGATGCTTACATTAGGATTTTTAAACAAAAGCGGGAAAAAGGTAGGAAAAAAGCGGGAAAAAACGGGCGAGGCAGGCAAAAAGCGGGCAATTATGTTCAAAACGATTAAGCGGACGCTTAGGGGCTAAATTAGGCGGATGAGGGTCATGGCCGATTAAGCGGCCGCCCGGGCCGTTTTTTAATTCACTGCTTACACCCCAAAATGTATGAGGCTCGCCTAAAAGCATTGAGGCTCCAAGGCTTAGTTGAGGCGCAAGCCTCAGTTCTTGAAGATGTCTTATGTTAACGACTTATAAGATTATTACAAAACTTTCTTCAGAAGTTCTAAATTCAGAATTGTATACAATTATCATTATCTTTTTTTCACATTTTTAATCATCATTCTCCGAGTAAGATCTTTCAATCTTCATTGTTAAATTTTTGTCTTTTGTTTGCTAACTTTTATTTACTATGACGGTGGATTTCATCTCATTGTTAACTAATTTTGATTTTTTGTTCGCACTGATTTCAAATTCTATTCTCTTAATTTTTCTTTGTCCAATTACATATTCGGATCTAACTGTAAAAAGCATTGATATCTCATTATTAGCTACATATTAATTTTGGTACTATGGAGGTTTTTTAGTTTTTATTATCCTTATTAACCAAATAATCAACATATAAACAATTTCTACTTAGTTTTGCTTGTATATACATATATATGTTATATATATATATATATACTATATATACACATATATGGGAGTAAGAGAGGCATTCTCTCCCCCTGTCCCATGCCCGTGACGGAGGCCGAACGTCTAGGAGGGTGATAAATCAAGGCGGCAACTGGGATTCAAACCCGGGTCCCTTTGTTAGGGGACATCGGTGCTTGACCACTTGAGCCACTCTTTGTCATCAATATACACATATATATGTATATAGAGATGTATGTACATGTATAAATTTAACTTTTTACGAAAGCCTCGAGATTTATGCCTCATTTCACTGAGACAAAAACTCCTAGTTACGCCTCAAGCATTTTAAAACCTTGGATGAGGCGAACGACTAGTGGGGATTATTGCAGCGGAGATGGTATGTAATACTAATGTTGGTGTTCTTGTGTCTTCTTCATCTTTCACGCCGTGTAGGGTTTTAATACATGATGGTTTCAAGTAATCTATCAATTTTATTGGTCATTTGCAACTCGGGGAATCCATTACCGCTCATTAGAGATTTTGATATTTTCCAACTTATTTTGAATGAAGGTCTGAATAAGTTTTGTTTTTATCAAGATTATTCACACTAATAATGACCTTAAATTTTTATGCAACATGGATTTTAAAACTCACATGCCTTTTGTGATAGCTTGCATCAAAGTACTTCATTTGCAGCCCTCCACAAAATGTTGTTGTTGGGCATGCACACTTCATTATTTCAGACACAAGTTCCTACGTCTTTTTAGTTTAACATTGTTCTTGTTGTTAATTATTTGGTTATCTAGATGTCATCATTTATTCATGATAATCAATTACTACATTTGTTGTGTTTCCAAATAGTTGTTTCTCTCCACTAAGATATTTCCTTAATGTGTGTTGTTCATAATGTTTTCCATTTTCTTAATTGGTTCTCACCATGTGATATACACCGTTGCTTTGTCGTTAGTCTCACACAAAGATAAGTACCATTGTTTTCACTTAGTTACTAAAGAATGCATGTCAATGAAAAATGTCACATTATTGAGTATCCTAGAATTTTCTGATACATATATTAATATTTGGACTACACACTTATGTGACACTATACCAATAAAAAGCTGTGGCTTTGCCTAGTGCACAAGCACCGAGTAGTCAAATTTTAAAGTATTGAATTATAAATTTATGCCAAGGAAAACTGAGCAGACGTTAGTTGAAGAGAATTGTTAGTGTATGAGGCACACAAGAATCCAAAAATGGTTTCCTTGTTATCAAGTATGTATTCGGCAGTTCAAATTTATAATTATCGCGATGATTAGCCTTTTGTGTGTTTTAAGTTAATGACCATTAATCTCTAGGGTGTCATTGTTATATTATTATGTTCCCAATAGCCATATAATAGTCACACTTCTCTCATGAATTATGAGAATTCAATTGCAATTATATGTTATAATAGTGTTCTTTTATCAAATTAAACATATTTTACCAACAAGGCTACATGAATATTTATTATCCGGTTTGGTCATGGTTCGCTCTGGTCCTTGATTTTTTCAATTCCGTCGAGACCGGATCTTATTCGGTCAGGTCCTCGGTCCAAGAACTTTTCACTGATAGGGCCTCAGTCCAGTCCGGCCTGGTCCAAATCAGTGTGGTCAGATTTGGATCGCTGCACATCCCTACTTAATCAGGTTGTCGCCAGATTTGCTTCTAATTTGTGGTATTGCAAAGTCTAAAGTTGAAGAAGGATGGTTTAAGAAGGCTGTTTTTTGCAGTTGAATGGAGTTCCATGAAGGAAAGTCGGACAAAACTGGGTGCAGGGATAGAAAAACTTGTAAAAAATAGGACCTTCTGGGAAAGAGTTAAAGATTCTTAAGATCATGGAACCGCTGTGAAGGTGCTCAGGTTGGTGGATGCAAAAAATGAAGCCAACCATACCATACTCATATGCAGCAATGACAATGATGAAGGAGACAATATCAAAGGTCACTCCAAGAAGAGATTACACAATATAAGAAATTAATACATAAGCGGTTGGAGAAAATGCTTTTACACCCTATGCACAACATTGATGAGCACAATTGTATAATCTCAGTATTCAACAACTATGCTTCATAATATATATAATTTAATTTATTGTCATTTCTATTTCGTGTAGCCAAATCTCGTTCATCAACCTGTGAGCCGACATCTTCTTTGGTCTCCACCTGTTGTGCGACGCCCTGTAGAAAACTCGTAGAAGAGCTATTTGTGTCTTGCATAGTAGACACCATGGCAGATTCGTTAAAAGTAACGTTGCACTCTACCAAGAAACGTGGTGAAGAAGGATCCTTGCACCAAAGACGGTATCCTTTCACCCCCAGAAGCATAACGAAGGAATATGCATTTGATAGCCCTAGGTTCTAATTTGCCAGTATCAGAACGTGCATAAGCAGGGCAACCGAATATTCACATATTCGAATAATCAATAGGTTTATCAGACGAAGCTTCTTTAGGATTCTTGAAATTAATAGAAGACGATGGAGAACGGTTCACCAAATAACAAGAGGTTGATATAGCTTCAGCCCAGAAAGATTTATCCACACCCGCATTGAGAAGCATGCATCAGGCCTTTACCAACAATGTTTTGTTCATTCATTCTGCTACACCGTTCTGTTGGGGAGTGTGACGCACTGTATGATGTCTTTTGATCCCATGATCACTGCAGAAATTATTGAACTCCTTAGAACAGAACTCTAAGCCATTAACAGTCTGAAAAGTCTTTATGCTCTTGTTGGTTTGATTCTCAACAAGAGCCTTCCATTGCTTGAAAGTTGAGAACGCCTCGTCCTTGCTCTTGAGAAAATAAACCCAAACCTTCCTTGTGCAATCATCAACGAAGGTCATCATATATTTAGCACCACCTTGGAAGGTACACGAGAAGGGCCCCATAGATCAGAGTGAACATAATCTAGAGCATCCTTGGAAGAATGAATTGTTGTGTCAAAGCTATTGCGTTTGGCCTTCCCAATAACACAATGCTCGCAGAAATCTAACTTTCCAATGCTTTCTCCACACAACAACTCTCTCTTGCTCAGAAGCATCATCCCTTTCTCAGACATGTGTCCCAAACATGGCATTACAAAACCCGCCTTGAGGCTCTTGAGGCTTACACCTCGAGGCGAGGCTATCCTAAGTACGCCTCGAGGCTTATGCCTCATTGCCCCGGACTGAGGCTTACGCCTCAAAATGTCTGAAGCTCGCCTCACAACAATGAGGCTTTGAGGCTTAGTTGAGGCGCACACCTCGGTTATGGATGCTAATGTCTTATGTTACCCATCAACTTTTCTACTTTTAAAATTATTACAAACATTTACTAAAAGTTTTCTATTAATTGTTGTCGTAGTTACTTATCATTTTCTTATAATTGAATTTATCACTATTATTCTATGAGTGAGATCTTTCAATCTTCAAGGTTAAATTTGTCTTTGTTTGCTACCTTTTTTATTTACAGTGTCGGTGAATTTCATTTCATTGTTAAGTAATTTTGGTTCCTTGTTCCAATAATTCTTAAATGGATATAATATTAAAATCATTGATACTCATTATTTGCTAAATATTTATTATAGTATTGTGGTATTCTTTGATCTCTGTTTAATCTTATTAAGTTACAAAAATCACTTCAATTTAGTCTTGGTTTTCTTGTATATGCATATTTATGTTTTACACACATATATATAATATATACACACATATACATACACATACGTGCATATAATGTATATATGTATAGACATTTAAATATTTAATAATTTATCAACGCCTCGTATATATTTCAAGGCTTACGCCTCAAGGCTTACACCTCTCGCCTCTTTGAGAGGAAAACGCCGCATTATGCCTCACGCACTTTAAAATCTTGGTCTCACATGCATATGCTAGAGCCTTGTGATGTCTTTTGATGAAGTTGTAACTGCTGCGAAGCTTAAGATGGAGGAACCTTGTAAGATGTACAGTTTGTGTGAGTTTCTCACTGCCTTCATGAGGACCCGGTCAACTTTAAGAACATCAAGACCTCTGTTTTCACCGGATTAAGTTGAGCCTTTGTCTTCAAGTGTACCCAATGAGATGAGATTCTTCTTCAACCCGACAACATGTCGGACGTTCGTCAATGTTCTGACTTCACCATCAAACATCTTGATCTTCACTGTGCCAACACCAATCGTCTTACAAGGATGACCGTCACCCATAAGGATATCTCCACCTTGATGTGACTCATAGGTATGGAAATAATCCTTACGCTCAGTCATGTGGTACGTGCATGCTGAATCAAGAACCCAATCCTTCTTGTAGTTGTAGGACGGCGATGAAGCAAGAACGTAGCCGTCGTCTTCAGAATCTCCATGAGCCACCTTTGCATGAGCTGCAGCATCATTTGATTTCTCACGCTTCTGCTTGTTTTGCAACTTGTAGCATTCATCCCGGGTATAACTTATCTTCTTGCAATAGTTGCACCTCTTTGATTGACGTGACTTTGACTTGTTCTTCTTTTGCTTTGAACTTGCAGGGTCTTTGTCACGTGGACGCTCCCTTCCTCTGCGGCCAAAGCTTCACCTGTTACTTTTGATGAAATAAAATCCTTCTCTAATTTCTCTTGAGACGTCAAGGCCGTTTTGACTTCATGGAGTGAGATAGTCGTTGACTCATGGAATATCATCGAGAAGAGTTGTCAAGGAACCACCTTCTTCCATTCGAAGCATAAAAAAGGCTCTTCTTTAGTGCAAGCTCGTTGCTGATAGACTTCTTCATGTAGAGTGCTTCAAGTTCATCCCAAACGTCTTTGGCAGTCTTCAGATGGACGACCTCACGGAGGACTTTATCCTCCAAACAGAGAAAGATGCATGTATGTGCCTTCTGATCGATCTCCTCCCACCGGTCATCCGTTATGGATTATGGTTTCTTCTCCTTTCCGACAAGAGCTTTGTGGACTCCTTGCATGAGGCAAGATTCACACTAGACTTGCCAGAGAGAGAAGCTCTTCAAGCGATCAAACTTCTCGATGTTGTACTTCGACGTCATAGTAGTGATTCTAAGGTAGAACTTGCTCTCACACCACTTGTTGGGATATGGTGATGATGAGAGACCCGAACAACAAGGCCCAACAAGCTTGTTGCGGAGATGCGGAAGTGTGAGATCGAGCAATCCAAACCGAATACATACGACGAAGATCAATAATGAATAAGCAAGCAACTACAAAGACAAGAGTTATAGTGGTTCGGCAAATTCCCAATGTGGGAGCCTACATTCACTGGCGGAGATAATATTATTAACAGAGAGATTACAGAGATGATGATTACAGAAGAGAGAAGAAAAACCCAATCCCCTTTTACACCCAAAAGCCAATCGTGGAAGAAGACGATTGCTTGGAGAGGAGCTCTTGAAGGCGTGAAACCCTAAGTAAAGCCCTAGGTCCGTCTGTGGCTTTAGGTCTTCGAAAAAGACGTCTCTTGATGTCTCTTCGTTGCTCTTCATGGTTTGGACAAGTTTGGGGGGGGGGTCATTTATAAGAATAGGACCCATATCCAAAGTCATGAAGTGATTAGGTTGTTTTCCGACAGCGTTTACAGTTCGGCAAGGACTGTATACAGTCCGTAACACGGACTGTATTTCCAAATTAGGAACATTTACAGTCCAGTATTGGACTGCATACGGTCCGACTGGACTGTAAATACAAATACAGTCCAATGCCTCCAGGCAGACCATACATGCTCTGGAATAATGACCGTAAATACACTTGTAGGTGCCCAAAAAGCATCCCAGAGACGCTGAAGCTTGTTGTAGGCGTCTGGTTCATCAAGGAAGCTTTTCTAGAGAGTTTAAGACACTCGCTCAACAATTTATCAGGTATAACCCTAAGAAACCCAAACCTGAAGTCAAGATTTCAAAAGTAAAGTAGTAATTTGTCTAGTTCTTGAAGACAATAAACTATAATCAACAAATTAAATGCAAAAAAAGATAAATATATATATATAACAATTATAGCTTTTGCTCAAGAGTCTTTAGTATGTATCTACATAACCTTGGTAGAATGCTAGTATAGATTATAAGAAAATTCACAATACCAAACATTAACATAATCATCCTCGTCATCATATAAGCCTCATTCACAGCCATGTTGATTCAGCTATATGAATCCTTCTTACCCAAACAGCTATGTTATGTTCATATTCTCATTAAAATGTTAACATTTTAAATTTCTCCTTATAATCCTTCCCCAATTAAATTTAGCATGCCTCTTCCTCCTTTCAATTTGCTCAACTCAATAGCATTACTTCAAATGGTACATCTTTTGGTCAATATTGCACATGTCCATATTATATGAGGCAACCCTCACGTAGCTTGCCCTCGATACCCAACAAACATGAACACAAAAGAAACAAACTATTAAAATAAATTGTATATTTAGGTATTTTTTTTATAATTTATGAACCACTTATTTTGATAAACTGTATTTTCATGTTTTATTTGAATAGGCAAGCATGTATTTCGATTCAAAATCGGGTCAAATCCCAAAACCAACTCGGCCCTAAAATAAAGTTAATGGTTTTGGGCAAGAGGTTAAGCCTTTCCCTTCGATAACCCCCCCCCCCAAGTTGTGCTAAAGCTTGTTCCCTTTACTGGTCTTGTGAAGGTGGAGCTTAAAAAACTTCGGCCCTAACCCACATAAGCAAGGTAGAGTGAAATCCAATTCTGTAATCCCTATTGAATATGCTTAAAAGTTAAAATATATGGCCAATTCACCGGTCATAGGTGAAGCCCACTTGTGATCAACATTCAACGCCTTAGAGCATCTCCACAAGGCCCCGACTCGAGGCACGTCAGAGCCACACACTACTAAGAAATATGGTTTCAAGGATAGATGTGACATTTAGAGCTATGATCTGATCCATAATTGGAGCACATAAACCCAACATCTCTTAGTAGCCAAGAAGAGGAGGAAAGACCTCGGTTTCAAGTATTTGTTTATTGTACCTAAGTAATAATTCCTTGGCCAATTATATTGTGGATATTCCATTGACTTAGTGTTTTTTTATAACGAGGAACCCCTCCCGGGATCGGCCACTATTGGACTCCACCCAGCCAAGAATAAAGTAGTAAACCACGGGACCAGCCATGTCATTGGGAGGACACCACAGCGCGCCCAGTAAAATGTCAGCCACTGTTGCACCACAAACGACGCCAAGAGTCAAACCCAGGACCATTCATTGAGGTGATACTGAGCCGCACCACTTGAGCTATCGACCGCCCCCTTAAAATGTTGCAATGATACAAGTCCTACTATTGCATCTAAATTGAAATTGTTTATTTTATCATGATGACGGTTGCTCAGTTGATAGGGGTACCATAGTGGTTAATTATTGTTTATCGATATCTTATTTATTCTGAATTTCCCCATATTTTTCTCTGATATTTAGGATTTGTCTATGGTTAAGCAATTTGAAGGAAAATTTAAAAGACACATGACTTACGTCACCATTCAAGATGGTTAGACAGCACAGTGAGTGGACCCAGAGCAGGTCAACTGACTGCACTGCAATTTGGTTTTCAAAACCTTGATTCAGCAAATCCTTTGGATCAGTTTTAAAGGTGAAAAAATTATTCTAATACATACAGTAACCAGTGAAATAAAAAACGGCCAGGCGGGCCGCTTAAGCGCCCATGACCCCCAGCCACTTAATTTTGCCACTAATCGCCCGCTTAATCATTTTGAACAAAATCGCCCGCTTTTTGCCCGCCTCACCCGCTTTTTCCCGCTTTTTCCCGCTTTTGTTTAAAAATCCTAATGTAAGCATCTAACATTAATTAATTACATAGTCAAGTAGTATTGACTATAATATACGAAACTTGTATACATTAAATGTTCTATGATATAGCTAGTCCTAATTTAGAATGCATACTTTGTGTGTAAGCTGTAATAATTGGGTACTGCTGTAATGCATCTAAGTAAATATCCTATTGCTCTATTATACTAGTAATGCATGATTAGTTTTACTGATTTCCTTGCTGCTTTCAGTGATTAATGATTGGCACTGCTGGTTAGTATTACTTTAGTGATTACTTTAATTCAATAATTCATAGTTTGTTATATACAATTACTGATCTGCTTGCTGATTTTAGTGATTAGAGATGCTGATTAATAGTAAGTATTGATGAATACTTAGTTAATTACTGATTTTCTGATTAGATATGTATAGAAGTTCATTATAAATATATTTTTTATATACACATACATGTAATTTTGTATAAAAATATATAAAATTTAGACACCCGCTTTTTCAAAAATCGCCCGCTTAAGCACCCGCCTACCGCTTAATCGGTTACAGGGTGTCGTCCGCACGCCTCCCGCTTCCCGCTTTCTAATACATTGACAGTAACTAGTAGGTCGTCAAAACTCCTAACGGAAGATATTCATCGATGAGATGATGAGTAAGATATCCTAATATAATAGTAAGAACTCAAAAGAGAGAAGCACAGAAATACCTCTCTGGGAGCCAAGATAGATCCAGAAGCAACAGTATTTGTAAGCCTCGTAGTGCATCTCGTGACACTAGCAGGTAATCCCGGTGCAATATTCCTCCATGTTTCCTCCTTAAACGCCTTTTGAAGGTCCACGGCGACAGCCTCCCGGTTGCTCCACTCCCTGACAGCTGTATCACCCACCCGGAGCTCAATCATCCTCTCCATCACCCACAACAACTTCTTAATGTTCACAAACGCAGTGTGTAGATTGAGTCTCTAAATTGCCTCAATTTCATCGTTACCTCCAGCAACCTTGAAGTTTGGCCTGGCGTACTCCGCAAGGAAATCCCTGACCGTCTCCAAACTCCTAGTGAAGGCCCGGTCCAGAACCCTCTTGACAGAATCCTACAGTGAGAAGTTCTTAAGGAGCCTCGCCACAAATGCCTTAACGCTGGCGATGGTAGGGTGGGAGTTTATGGCAGAGAGGACCAGACCGTAGAGCATTTCCTCCGATGAATTGGAAAACACGTCTACTGTAGCAGTCGTTCCGGTTCCAATTGGTAGGGAGAACCTGGCGAGGAGGTCGTGAGATTCGTCTTTTGGGAGTAAAGGAGCAATGCGGAGGACCATCTCTTCCTCTTCCTCCATCCAGGGGACAGCCTCCAGGAACCGGATGCAGGCACGAATGCAGTCCTCGAAGAGGAGTTCCAGAGCGACGAGCAGGATATCGAGGGCTTCGACCACAGTGACGACGACGAAAAAAGATCAACTATATATAAAATGATCAAATATATATAAAATGATCATAGCTTTTGCTCAAGAGTCTTTAGCATGTATCTACAATAACCTTTGTAGAATGCTAGTATAGATTATAAGAAAAATCATAATACTGAACATTAATATAATTATCCTTGTCGTCATGTAAGGCTCATTCAGAACCATGTTGATTCCGCTCATGGATCCTTCTTACCCATTGAGCTATGTTATAGTTCATATTCTCATTAAAATGTAAAGATTTTAAATTTCTCCTTGTAAGCCTTCCCCAATTAAATATAGCATGCCTCTTCCTCCTTTCACTTTGCTCAACTAAATAGCATTAATTCAAATGGTACATCTTTTCGTCGGTATTGCACATGTCGATATCATATGACGCAACCCTCATGTAGCTTGCCCTCAATACTCATCAAACATGAACACAAAAGTAACAAAATTATTAAGATAAATTGTATATTTAGGTATGCTTTTTATAATTTGTAAACCACTTATTCTGATAAAGTGTATTTTAATATTTTATTTTAAATAGGCAAACATGTATTCCGTTTCAAATCGGGTCAAATTCTAAAACCAAACTCGACCGTAAAATAAAGTCTAATGGTTTTGGGCATGAGGTTAAAGCCTTTCCCTTCAACAACCTCCCCCCAAGTTGTGCTAAAGTGTGTTCCCTTTAGTGGCCTCATGAAAGTGGAGCTTAAAAAAACTTCGGCCCTAACCCACATAAGCAAGGTAGAGTGAAATCTAATTTTGCAATCCCTACTTCACCCGTCATAGGTGAAGCCCACTTGTGCATCAACACCTTAGACCATCTCCACAAGGCCCCAGCTTGAGGCACGTCAGAGCCGGTCACTACTAAGAAATATGGTTCCAAGGATAGATGTGACATTTAGAGCTATGATCCGATCCATAATTGGAGCACATAAACCCAACATCTCTTAGTAACCAAGAAGAAGAGGAAAGACCTTGGTTTCAAGTATTTGTCTATAGTGTCTCAGTAATATCTCCTTCGCCAATTATATTGTGGATAAGTCCATGGACTTAATGTTGCAATGAAACAAGTCCTAATATTGCATCTAAATTGAAATTGTTAATATTATCATGATGACGGTTGATCAGGTAGTGGTTAATTGTTAGTTTATTTATATCTCATTTATTCTGAATTTCCCCATATTTTTCTCTGATATTCCGGATTTGCCTATGATTAAGCAATATAAAGGAAAATTTAAAAGACACATGACCGATGTCACCATTCAAGACGGTTGGACAACACAATGAGTGGACCCAGAGCAGGTCGGTTGACGGCACTGCAGTTTGGTTTTCAAAACCTTGACTCAGCAAATCCTTTTGCCGAGTCCTAAAGGTGCAAAAATTACTCAAATGCATACAGTAACTAGTAGGTCGTCGGAACTCCTAATGGGAGATATTCATCGCTGAGATGACAATTAAGATATCCTAATAGAATAGTAAGAACTCAAAAGAGAGAAGCACAGAAATACCTCTCTGGGAGCCAAGATAGATCCAGAAGCCACAGCATTTGTAAGCCTCGCAGTGCATCTCGTGACAATAGCAGGTAATCCCGGTGCAATGTTCCTCCATGTTTCCTCCTTAAATGCCTTTTGAAGGTCTAGGGCGACAGCCTCCTGGTTGCTCCACTCCCTGACAGCTGTATCACCCACCCGGAGCTCAATCATCCTCTCCATCACCCACAACAACTTCCGAATGTTCACAAACGCGGCATGTAGGTTGAGTCTCTGGATTGCCTCAGTTTCATCGTTATCCCCAGCAACCCTGAAGTCCGGCCTGGCGTACTCTGCCAGGAAATCCCTGACCGTCTCGAGACTCCCAGTGAACGCCCGGTCCAGAACCCTCTGGACGGAATCCTTCGGGGAGAAATCCTTGAGAAGCCTCGCCACAAATGCCTTGACGCTGGCGATAGTAGGGTGGGAGTTTATGGCAGAGAGGACCAGGCCGTAGAGCATTTCCTCCGAGCAATTGGAAAACACGTCTACTGTAGCAGTCGTTCCGGTTCCTACTGGTAGGGAGAACCTGGCGAGGAGGTCGTGAGATTCGTCCTTTGGGAGTAAAGGAGCAATGCGGAGGACCATCTCTTCCTCTTCCTCCGTCCAGGGGACAGCCTCCAGGAACCGGATGCAGGCACGAATGCAGTCCTCGAAGAGGAGTTCCAGAGCGACGTGCAGGATGTCGAGGGCTTCGACCACAGTGACGACGACGGACTCGAAGTCGAGCGTGTACATGAGCTGGAGGACCGAGATGTGCGTCTCGAAGGGGCTGTGAGGGTGACGGGTAGAAAGGGGAACCTTCAGATTGAGCCGAAGTCTCCGCCCTGTACCATCCGCTCGAATCCCAGCGGCGGGATCCTCTTCTCCTTCAATTTGCTCCTTCAACTCGTCTCTGGCCTCATTCTGGCGATTCTGGCGCCACCGACCGGACAGGAGCGCCGCAAAGTACTGGGAGCGGTAGAGGGCGGAGGAATGGAGATGGAAGTCCATGTATTGGGGCCCGACAGCAGCGTCATCGGGGGAGTCGTATTGGGCGACGGAGATGGAGTAAGTGGGCAAATGCACGGCCTCGGGGTCGATGACGAGGCGGAGGCGGACATCGGCCGTGGAGCGGTCATTGAATCCAAAGGGGGTGGGTGGAGGAGGCGTGGCGACGGATGATGACGGTAGGGTTCCTTCGAGGTGGTTGGACAAGGATGAGAGGCGGCTGCTACTGCCGACGCGCTGCCTCTTCTTCATGGCGCTGGAAAATTTTGCTCGCAGGAGTGAAAGAGATGAGAATGGGGATTAACAAACGATCTTGAGGTGGGGCTGGCGGGGTACAGATATTTGTGCTGCGTTCCCAGGCAAGCGGCTTTACCAGAATGTGCCGCGGGATTTCGATTTCAAGGAAAGGGGCTGGCGGTTTTCGTATTAACCGGAGGCACCGTCTGGATTTATCAGTTATCACGCTGCCGGACGTAGGCTGGTCTCTAATGCGTTTTCTTTTTCTGCGGCACGGTAGGATCTAGCTCAAAATCTACACTCCACGCATGTTCTTGATGCATCTTTTTTATTGTTTCATTTGGAGGCTTTTTTCACAAAATGAAGGGGAATTTTATTGTTCCCAAGTAGGCAATAACAAAAATTTAGTACAAACAATTAACCTTATTCTATCTTATTAATGTAGCAGTGTATATGTGTGTCTTTAACTCTCTTGATGTTGCTAGTCTTAATTTACTCCTTCTAGAGGGCATCTCCCCAAGTCTAGAAAAGACATGTCAATCATAAGCCATGTTCCATATTGTAGACAATGTCCCATTTTATCGGCACTCCCATGTATCATTGTACAATTCCAATTGTGTATGTACAAAAGATTGGAATCTTTCAAACATATTTTAGATCTCCACACCTTCTAATCTCAAAAAAAAAATATAGATTATCACTTTCAATCAACATGCTAGCACACTCCATGCTTGTATGGATCTTCACACCTATATCTAAAACCTCAATCATGGATTCAGAGCTCTTAGTCGATTCTTGACTTGTGAAACCTTTTAACATGATCCTCTCATGGTTCTTCAATATTCATCTCATCGATCGCCATCTTGTAACTCTCCTCAACAACATCCACAGGGTAGTTTCTATGCTAAGCTTTAGGATCCTCTCTATTGGTTTAAGCAATTTAAGATCATAGAGGAAGTCTAATCTCATCCATCCACGTTTGTGCACAAGAAGAGTTCATCACATACATGGAATATACATGTTTGGGTCGTTTTGAGTTGTATCGTTGAAAGTTTAAGTCATATGGTAAAATTATGAGGTTGACGATATAGGATCTCCTTGCACATTATCCATACCAAAGGCTGCATGAAACTTGGTATTGCCCATTTATAATGTTATCATTCCACACCGTGTTTTATTTGTCAAGGAATGCTTAATTATTTGTATATATGTGTGGAAACTAAATAAGGCAGCTCTAGACGCTATGTAGTATGGTGCCTAGATTACATGTAGAAAAGCTAATATGGAAGAGGAGTGTGGTGGTTACAAATAGTCCTAATTTAGTGTGATTAGGAATCCATCTAATTTGCATTAGACCGAGTATATAGGGGTGTTTCTAACTATCAAATGAGATGATAGACAATTGTTTGTAAGTTGATGTTGCCTCACGAGGGTGTGCATTCAATCAATTATATAAACTTAACATACACACACGAGGCTCTCAATAGGACCGGTCAAAATTAGCGTAGTTTAAGGTCTTCTGCATGGGAAGTCGATGCAATTCAACACAAACTAGTCCTACTTATACATGAAACTTAAAAATGAGAATAGTTGGTTTGATTAAGTCATGAACTAAAACTAGGGTTGTCATCAAATCTCTCTTAAATTATCAATTTAAGAAAAATGCATATGGTGTCGTGATACCTATCAATCACATGATGAACATATATCAAAATAGATTGTTCTCTTTTCCACATCTCACACTACTTTGAAATTAATGTCTTTAGTGTACTAATTGTCTAGGTGGCAGATTCTTCTCTTCTGACTAATAACCTAGCAAAAGATAGCAAGTTCTCTTAGACCTGTTTAAAAAGAATCATATATCAGTTCCATTACTTAATCAAGGAGACTTGGCATGCAAAAACCCTATTTACTTACATGAAATAAAAATTAGAGATCTAATTACCTTCCACTAAATTTGTATCACTTATGAGTATATGAATTTGCGGAAGTAGGAAACCATGACTGTCAAGTCACATAATGGTTGACAATAATCAGATAAATAAGAAATTTGTAATACTAAAATAAGTTGTTCCTCACATGACTACTAGGTACCAAAAAGGTATCAAATACAAAGGAAACTATTCCATATTCATAAGTGATACAAAAGCCAGGATTGTATACCACAAATACAACAAGTTACATGGAGCAAAAGTGAAAAAACAAAGAAGAACGAGGAATGAAATACAACACTAGTAGAGGAAGGATCCTTTACTAAGGAGCTTAACTTGAAGCTCCTCAAGACTATGAGTGAGGAAAACCTGCCTCGGGATCCTTCTTCTCCTTCCTTCCCATCACTTCTAGAGAGGAGTCAACATCAGAGTAGCCATCATGTCATTTTCTAAGTTTGGAGCAAAACCAAATGAGAGATATCCCTTACAACTGTTGTCCCCAACTTTCTTTTCACTTATGTAAGGTTTCAAGACATGCCTTAAGTAAGGTAAGGTGCACACCTCAACAATTTCTAAAGTGTTGGTCTCGATAACCGCTTAGCATGGCGTGTTTAGGAAATGACATGATGTGTTCAGTGGCTTTTTGATTGGTAATTGATGAGATTGCATGGTGTGTCTTTAGCCAAGCCTGTTGTGCATGCTTGTGATCTATTTGGTTGCAGCTATTGATGTTGGGAACATTGTGGCTATTGCAGTCAAAGATTTCAATGGCTATTAGGCTGGGCATGGCGCTTTACTGGTGTGGCACAACATATCCAAGACTGGAAAGCTTGAGTGAGAGTTTGGATGTGAGAACAATATGCATGGATGAGCGCATGATGTACCTCTCTTTAGAAAGGTTGAAATCTTTTAGTTTGGAGTCACGTGTTGGTGATGAAGGTAGAATTGGTTCCAGATGGACAAAGTAATATGTGCATTAAATTACCTTTGAGTAGTCCACATGACAACAAGATAACTAGTTATGATAATTATGAAATTACAAGTCTAAAATATAGCCTAAGCATGAAATTCAGATAAAAAACATTGGATTAGGGCACACGATGTAAGGAAGCAGGATCACCCCCTTACTAAAACAAAATTTGAAGAATAAAACATCCATTCCAAACACACTCAAAGGTATGCTAGAATAGGTGCAAAATTTTCAAACTTCAATAAATGGTATTCAAAACAACCAAAGTATAGCAGCGGAATAAAAATAACTGACTATATTCAACTTTCACAAAAGATTACAAAAGTACATCATAATATCCCATAAGGGTTTAAATGTATGATACAACATAAGGATCTAAGTAGAGGGAAATTTAAACCATAAAAACTTTGTCTCCAAGCTTTAACTCCTTAAACTAGTCCAAAACTTCATGCCTTATTGTCCAAGTCCTTCACCTAGGGTTTGAAGCATACCCCAGCAAGAAGAGAAAATAGATGACATTAGTAAAGGCTGGTATGTGCATACTAAATAGGAAATTGAGCAATATATGAAATAAAGGACATCAAAGTGTAAAGGCTTCCCATGAAAAAGATAAGGACAACCCAAGTGGGTATCAAGAGAAATGATTTGCAATAAAAAAAGAGATACTTGCCATAATTAAAACAATAAAGGTGTGCCATACTAGCACATGTAAAGAAAGTAGGGCACACACCCCATATCATCAACCTGCATGCATGTGAGATAAACATAGTCCTAGAACAATATAAACACAAAGGCGGCCACGTCTCATAAACTTGAAACCTGATAGAGAAAGGAATACTTCCAATCTCCCAAATATATAAAATATGGGCCAAGAATCACACATCTTGCCCTGGTTATGAGGTTCCTTTCCATCCCAAAAGAGCAGGAAATATCACATTTGCTCGGCATGAAATAACACATCTGCCATAAAAACCAATGCAATTACACTACTCTAGTGCTACTGAATCACATAGCATGTTAATGTAGAGGCAAGTAGAAAGTATAGTCAGAATATATAAAGTAGTCACCACATAAGTGAGCAACATATACATCCACCTCATAAGTGGGCAAAAGATATCACATGTCATCTATTAGAGTTTCATCATGAACAAAGCATAAGATAAGAGTTCAAAAGAATATCCATGATCACATGATCAATATCAAATAAGGTAGTTCACATGAACCATGATTTTCAAAAGAAAAGACATTGTGTATAGGATAATGTCCATAGGACAAAGAGAATGAATAAGCATATGTGAATTGCTCAACATAGAAGAATAGGGGATACATCATACCTCAACTTTAGAGTCTAAACAGTCCAAGTCAATCCTAGATCCAAGCCTAGGCCTCCAAAGAACCTCTAGGGAAGGTGGATAGGTCCAATAAGTAAGGTTCTCAAGCTTAGAGAGGCTGGTTTCTCCAACAAAGATCCTATCTTGAGCAAGAAGCACCTTCTCCACTTTAGAGGTGAAAAACCCTAACAAAAGAACATGGAGATGAGGTGTTTATGGGTTCTAGGTGGGGTTTCACCATGGAAGGTCATGGTTCTAACCTGGAGGAAGGTGAAAGGAAGACTAACAACATGAAAATAGGAAATGAAAGGAGGATACTTACTAGTTTTGGTCAAAATCACCAAGGAGGAGCTTAAGAAATCCTAAATAGAGAAATTTGGAACCCTAGGAGCCTTCTTCACCAAGGTAGGCACCTCATTTTACCTTGGTATAGCACCTTCGTGGAAAAATAGAGTCTGAATGATGCTCTAAGCTAGAGGAAATAAAGGAGAGCAAGAGTTTTCGAATTGGGAGTTGGGAAGGGGTAGATATGGCTATATAAAGAAAGAGGTCAAGTATGAGGTGTCTATGAGACTTTCCATGTGTCATGTATAAGGGTGTCCATGGACATGCAAGCCTTTATGGATAAGGAAGAATTCAAGAATGAGGTGTCAAGTTACTTTCCATGTTTCCAATGCTAAGGGTACCTATGGACATGCAAACCTTTATGGATAAGGAAGAAGTCAAGCATGAAGTGTCCATGGAGCTTTCCATGTGTCCTTAGCCTAGGGATTTCATGACCATGCAAGAATACATCCCATATAGGCTTCTTGAATATCAAATGTCAGATTATGAACACTTATAGGCCATCCCAACCGACCTCCAATCAAAGAAATAACCCCATTGGTTGATAGCTTCTAAAGATAAGCTCATTTATAAAGAGGGTAATCCCTAAAATGCACTTGGAAAGAAACACCTTCAAACGAAGGTGTAACTAGGCCATATGGTTAAAAATCTAGAGAATGGTAAGGGAATATATAAGGATTACAATTCATGTGACAATTTTCAAAGAAAACCTCCCAATTGGGTAAATTGCATAAAAGTCCAAAATGTACCTAAAATTGCATAACTTGCACAAACAACGCCCAAATTGGACCAAACTTCATCCACATGTTATCTTTGATTTATTGAATATGAATTTTCCATTATTTCCTATTTTGAAGTTATATAATCACATTATTCATTACTTATGCCTTTTACTCATTTTCTCTCTCCTAAACTTATCCTAATATTTCAAGGTAGTCCAAATTAGATGAAATTTGACATGTAGGCTAATTTTGATATGTAGATTTCAAATTTGAAGTTTGTTTCCACTTTTGAGACTTTTTTTATGAGATATGTCATATGGCCCATTAACAGTCCATTTTCTAAATTATTCATTCAATTAAGTTCCTTATCTTCGTATTACCACCAAAATGAGTTATGTGACATATTTTATGTATCCATTATTAACCTAAGACTAATGTGAAAACATTAGGCTGCATTAAGGTGATCTATACATGAATTATCTCATTGGGGTTATACTAAACATCTATTTAGGTCTAACCTTCAACCTTGTTTGGCTAAGTCCAAAATGTCAACTTCCATGGTAGGGTCCGAGATCTAGTATGTTACAGCACACCACCCCTCAAAGGGATTTCCTCCTCGAAATCAAAACATCCACATATAAGAAAATAACTTATTCACCACCCCTTAAAGGATTCATCTTATTAAGTCAAAACTATTCTTTAGGTACAAAAGGTTCAACTACACTTCCTTACATCCAACTGCATAAGCATCATGCAAAAAAAGGAAACATAACTTCTAAAGAATAACTATGAATTATGGGTTAACATGCTCTTGTACATCCTCAAACAAGTATTTACACCTAGGAGACTAGTTCAACATATTAGGGTCCCTAAAGATAAATCATATAGATGTCTAAGGCTACTATTGCCTAAAAGCATGCTATTTCAGACAATTCATATCAGCTCAGGCCAGGCCGGTACCATATGGATTCGGGAGTCCTTGTAAACCAAGCTAGTGGTGTAGAGGAAGATCTTGTCAGCCCCCGAACCCTGCCTTTCTAGACACATTTTCTTTCAACTTCATGTCCTAGTAGCTTCCTAAAGGCCAAGCTATACAACCTCAAGTAACTATGGTTACTTATGCATCTTTTAGTTGTAAGTATTTTAGGGATCTATTCATCATTATTCTAATGTGAAACTATGGGATCCTAAATCAACCCTTCATTATCTATTGA